>OX941096.1:35572338-35787338 GCA_954870635.1 Arctium minus | reverse complement strand
ATCTGAGATTTCCAAGAAAACTTTAGAAGAGAAAAAGGATCTTGAGCTAAGATGCATTAAACTTTCTAAGCAAGTGTCTGATTTTGAAAAAAGTTATAATCACTGAAAGAGACACTTTTGCCAAAGAAAGAAATGTTCTTGAAGATAAAAACACTGAACTTCCTAAGCAAATTTCTACTTTACAAGACTTGCTCGAAAAAGAAAGAAAATTTTTCAAAGGAAAGAAGCAGTCTTTTGAGCAAGAAAAGAAATTATTTGAAAAGAAAAATGCTGGGATTTTCAAGGATATTTCTGAGAAAAACAAGAACTTGGAAACAGATTTTGAACAAGAACGTTCATATTTTGAATCTGAAATATCTAAGCTCACATCCAAATTATCTGTTCTATCATCAGATATTTTAAAAGAAAAGATGGCTAGATTTGATTTGAAAAAGATGTTTGACACATTTTCAGATGAAAGAAACATTTTGACTAAAAAGATAAATGACTTAGAAGCTGCAATCATTGAATTGTCAGATAAAGTAACAACTGATGTGATTAGCCAATCACCTGTTGATAACTCAACAGAATCAGTCTGTTCTTTCAAAACAGCTTCTAGTTCCATTCATGACAAAAATGGTTTGAAAAAGAAAAGTGTCAAACCACAAACTGTCAACTCAAATCAGATTAGACCATCTAATCTATTTTATGACAAATCTGTTGATGGACCAGCGAGCTTCTATGTTAAATCTCTTGGAAAGCAATAGAAGAAAAATCATATGGTCTGGAGAGTGAAGAGTTCTTCAGATGAAGAGAAGAAGAATGATAAAGCATCTATATCCACAACCAATGCCAAAAAGAACAGTGCGCATAAAGGTAATTCTTTTGGTAATTCTGATACGTTTTATTCTACTAATCATCTTATCAGGATTGCTCAGAAAAAAATTTGCTGTTCTTACTGTGGAGCACATGACTTTGTAAGTAAAAACTTTGTTAATTACTGGTATGGTTCTTATTATGTAAACCCCACAAGAACTGCAACTAACACTTCAGCCCCCAGATACCAGTGGGTACCAAAAGCTAAATCTGTGTTGCAGGCACGCAAAGTTTAAGGGGGAGCATGATGTTTGACTTCTGATCATGTACAGATCAGGACTCGTACTTCAAAGTACAAAATTTTGATTTCTGAGTAAATCAACTCAGAACTCGGATTTCAAAGTCAAAGAGTATGGCTTTTGAACAAAACAGTTCAAAACCCGGATTTAAGTGTCAAGATTGTGGCTTCTGATCATATGACAGATCAGGACCCGTTTTTCAATGTTTAGATAATCCAGGGGGAGCTTAATAGACTTAAATCATTCTATAATGATTTGAGGGGGAGCTTAAAGGTAAATATCTTATAATCTAGATCTCTGATTGTTTGAAAGAAGAACAACTTTCAAGCATGAAAAACAATTTCTTAAATGTTCAAACCACTTCTCTATTCTCAAAAAATTTCATGAATTAAGAAGTGTGATTTTAAATGTTTTTCAATATTGAGCTTTAATGTTTAACTGACCGTGTGTTTCTAAAGATCAATACTCGTGTATTATCTTTCCTATATACTATAAAGTATTCACACACATCGGTTCAGTACTTCATTTTAATTTGTTATTACCATGTCTCTAAACGAACCTATTTTTCGATGGTAATACCCCCGTTTGTAAATCACTGTTGTTGAGCAACAATCATCATTTCAACTTGAGCGTTCATTGCTAAATTGTTTATATTTGTTCATATAAACAAAATATCCAATTCTTTGATACCCTAACCATTTTATTTGATCTGATTGATACATTGTCAGATTCTCAAAACAATTCTCTTGATTTCATTTTATTCATTCAATATCTTTGTTTTGAGAAATCTTCAAAGTTTAATTGCTCAAATTTCATGAGCATACATTTTGACAATGTCATCATACATCTTTGAGCTTAACTGTTAAAGTTAAACTGTTGAACAACCATTCTTTTAGGACAACTTACATGGGATTCGTGTGTGAGATTAAAAAGAACTTCCATGGATTCTCGTTAACCAGTGTTTCCTACCCAGGAAGTAATCCTTTAGTCATTGAGGGGTGAGGGGTCAAAATCAAAGAGTGGGGGAGATAACTCATCCGGTTGAGTTTTTCTCATTGTGTGGAGCGGAAAAATGAAAATCAGAGTTTGGTTAGAAGTGAGCTAAATGTCAAAAAGAAAGAGGGTGTGAGAACAGAGTTAAAAGAATATCAAAACTCTGCACCAACCACTTTCTGAGCCGGGCAGCCAAATCTACTGATTGGTTCACATTTTTTGGTGACCATCATTGAAACAGGCAGTGAGCCCATGCCAACTCTTGCATTAACCCCACCAGCCACTCGTTTCTTTCTTAACAAAGAAATGTTTCATTTTCTTTGGGGACGCATCATATCTGCTATCTAGTCTTCACTCGGAAGATTTAGATATTGAAAAAGAAGGAATGTTGCCCCACCTTTGCACCTCTTTCATGCATATTGAGTCCATGTAATACTTGTTGCTGTCTCAACAGTTTACATAATTTGAGCCTTATGAATCACAATCATTGTGCTAAATTCTTTCATACACAAGCATTAGCATACAGAAAATTTGTTTTTCTGTCAGAACATTTATAGATAAACCTTGTGTTTTTCAATGATTGAATGGAAGTCCTGGGGAGTTATCATCAAACCAGCTCCTTAAATTGTACATTCGTTGTACACAGCAACTCCGTGTTACTGACAAGCACTTCTAACTGTTTCATTTGTTGAATCAGGGTTACCAAGTTCATTATATTTGAATTTGAAAAGATTCGGGTATATACAGTTCATGATTCAACTATTCAGATCAAAGTGCAAAGAATGTTAAATGTATCTCAAAAGGGGAGACTGTTTGTAAAAGGGGGAGATTCAAAGAAAGTGATGAAATTGAGAAAGTTTTGATGATCATGAAGCTCACAATCATCAAAAAGGGGCAGAAATCTATAGAGTTCAATTTCAAAACAATTTCA
Source organism: Arctium minus (assembly GCA_954870635.1). Lineage (NCBI taxonomy): Eukaryota > Viridiplantae > Streptophyta > Magnoliopsida > Asterales > Asteraceae > Arctium > Arctium minus. The sequence goes on along the minus strand of OX941096.1, from coordinate 35,784,320 downwards.
AAGTACTGAAGAATGTTCAAAGTCAAGATTTGTGGAGTATTTCTGAAAGTTCAAATCTGATGAAAAGAAATCACTCTCAAAAGATTCTGAAGACAAGTCCAAATTAAGATGATTTGAGAAAGTTTGTTTTTCCGAAGACGGTCAAGAGATCAAAGAGATGAAGATGCAAAGTTCAAAGATCCCTCGAAGTTTCAAATGTTTCAAAGATGAAGTGTTTCAAAGAAGTTTAAAGAAGTTTTCAAAGTATTGTTTCAAGACTTCAAATGGTTCGTCTACAAGACTTGTTGACTATTCAAAGAGGCTAATCGTGAATGACTTTTCAAGATTCTTCAACAACTTTAGGAAGAGCTTCAAAGTCCAAGACTGTCAGAGACAAAAGTTGAAGAATCAAGCGCTGAAGACAAGTGTCAAATTTTTATTAAATCTTGAATACAAAGGGGGAGATTGTTAGTGTATTATTGTATCCAAGATTTAATAGGAAAAGTCAAATCAAGATAAGTCAACAAAGTCAAAGTCTGTTTAGTCAAATATGAGTTTACTTAGGTGTTAAGCTTGTATTTTTAGACTTGTGGTATAAATACCTTTAATCCTTCGTATTTGGTAGGAGACTTCATTGTAAAACATTCAGAATTGTGATAAATACAATTGTTACTTTCTCTCTCTACTCTCTCTCTAGACTCCATTGTTAAATCTTGTGTATCTTGATTGAATTGCTTGAAAAGGACAATTTATCTTTTGATAAAAAAATGTCTTCACAATTTTTAATGTTATATCCACAATCAATTTATTATTTTTTCACCATTTTTTTCTATTTTTTGGATCCACATTTTAAATCATATGTGATTAGTTTTTTTTAACAAGTTACGTATAATCACGTGTGATAATAGACGTCTGGCTATAAGTGACATGTTATCAGATTTGATAATGTTTGCAACACAAAATTATCTGTAAACGTAAATATATGTAATCACATATGTTTAACAAAAATATCTACAATTATCACACATGATTGATACGATCATCATACAAATTATCATATGTTATAAAAACTTATAATCAAGTTGTTACATATTTATCTTTGTGATGAAATTGGTTTATTAAGGATTGTTAGAAATCGGTTTGGAAAACAAACTCAATCCCGATTTATTAGGGATTATTACCATAGTTACAGATAATGCTACCCTTTTAGTTTTAATTTAATAATGTTTTTTTAATCCATTTATTAAATAAGGTATGTGGCCCATATTTTTTCTCTCATTGCAAATTAGTTTGCTTCTCGCATGATTCTCTGTCTCTGTCTCTCTCTCTACACATACACACACACACACACACATATATATATATATACACACACACATACATACATACATACATTGGCAAAAGTTCAAATGAGAAATTATAAAATTTGATAATGTGAAAAAAGATCTCAACCATTAGATGGGATTTTCAATGTCCAAGATCATAAGGGAAAAATATGTAAATATATGAAAAATTGTGACTAATTTAAAAAACCTAAGAAAGTTGAGGGAGACATTTTGAAGCTTTTGTATAATTAAATAACTAATCCAAACCATTAAATCACTAAGTAAGGGTGCTCATGGGTTGGGTTGATAGATTGAAGGCAATTGAGCAACTGAACCTAATGTTGGCGGTTTGACAATTTTCAAACCAACCCAACCAAACTCGTTCGGGTTCGTCGGTTGTTCAGGTTGTGTTTAAACAAAGTAAAATCCACATTGGGAATTTAAAAATAAAGGAAACATTCATTTGAAATACGATCAATCGTTCAAGAGAATTTTTAGAAGCTAAAATGTATTGTATTCAAGATTTAGGGGATTAAATTGTAATATCTTGTAAATGCCTTGTGAAGTCAAAGTTGACTTCCTAGGTATATAAGTTTTTTTTGGTTGTAAGCATTAGGCATTCTGAAGCATTAGGCACAAATATATTGTTCTAAATTATAGAGCTCGCAAGTGTAATATTTATCTCTCTAGAAATTTACTGATCTTTGTGTTCTTGATCTTGATCTTATGAATTAAAGTTGGAATCAAGGAATAGCAATTGGAATCAGAGCGATATGTGATAACTTGAGAAACCAAACATTTACAATAAAACCTTTGAAATGATGATCGATTGATGATCACAAACACAATTAGTGTGCGTCTTAACAACAAATTTGGATCAAAACATCATTTTTCATGAGAAGATCTCAAGAACACTAGAAACTTTCGAAGAACCAAAAATCTTCCAATTGAATCAAATTCTTCAAATAAACTCCAAATCGTTGAGCAAAAACAATTCATATTAAACTTGTGATGATTTTTGAACACTTTGAGCAACAATTTAGATCAAATTATCTTCAAATCGCAGAAATCAAGATACGGTCGATGATTTTGAAACTTCAACAACTTCAATAACACAGTTCAAATCGTCAAATTTCTTCAATAAATCTTCAAAAATTGTTGTTGTAAATCCACTGAATCTGCTCTGATACCAACTGTTATTCTCAGATTCAAGCTCTAATTCATAAGATCAAGATCAAGAACACAAGGATCAATATATTTCTAGAGAGAGAGAGAGAGAGGGAGAGAGAGTGAGAAATATTACACTTGAGAGCTCTACGATCTAGAACATTATCTTTGTGCCTAATGTTTCAAAGTGCCTAATGCTTACAACCAGAAAAGCTTATATGCCTGGTGAAGTCAACTGAGACCAATTGTTATCCCAAGATTCAAGTATAAGATCACAAGATTAAGAAAGAAATCAAGAAATCAACAATGGCAATCAAACTGTCATATGTGTATTGAGAGAGAAAGTATTTTACACAGTAAGTTTCACACACTTAAGCTCTAGACAAAATACAAAGACAACAAAAACAACTAACAGAAAAGCTTTATATACAATTTTAGCTCCTCTACTAGAATACAACATTTTAGGATTTTTTCAAAGAAAATGGAAAATTCTTATGTTGATATGCAGTTTATGTGGAAATGGTTACCTAAAGACAAACATTCTGCAAATAAAATGCTAAAGTTTTAATGGAGAATAAAAGGCACACTTACTGCTATAAAGAAACTGCATGATACTAATAAGTAAAGACCCACTTTCAGATGGGTACCAAAATCTTCTTAATTTGTTTTGCAGGTAAATCATGTGTGGAGCTTAATTTTAGAATATTCAAACACATGATCAAAAGAAAAGAAGACGTTGTGATTGATTTGAGGGGGAGTTAAATTTTTGAATAATATTTTTTGAGAGAAAGTGAAATCTGATTTTTGAGAAAATATGTTTTTGAAGGGGAGTTTATATAAGTGTGAAAATTGTTTTTGGATAATATTTGTAGGGGGCATTATTGACTTCTGATCATTCAGATCAGGACTCGGTCTTTAGATATTATGATTTATAAACAAATCAGTTTAGGACTTGGACTTCAGATAGTTTGATCTCTTACACATATGTAGGGGGAGTTTCAAATGTGTTTACCATGTTTTGACGGGGAGCTCAATTTGTGCTGAATGTAAGTTTCTTCTGATCTTTATCTCAGATTACTTAAAATAAGAACAACTTTTAAATACGAAAAATATTTTCTTAAATATTCAAACCACTTCTCTATTCTCAAAATGATTTTATGAATTTAGAAGTTGGATTTTAAATGTTTTCCTATAAAAAGTTACAGAAATTTTGATTATTTCTGACCGCGTGTTTCTAAAGTTATTAATTGTGTATTGTATTCAAGATTTAGGGCATTAAATTGTAATATCTTGTCAATGCCTTGTGAAGTCAAAATTTGACTTTCTAGGTATATAAGCTTTTCTGTTTGTAAGCATTAGCCACTTTGAAATATTAGGCACAAAGATATTGTTCTAAATTGTAGAGCTCTTGTGTAATATTTCTTTCTCTAGAAATATATTGGTCTTTGTGTTCTTGATCTTGATCTTATGAATTAGAGCTTGAATCTGGGAATAACAAGAATATACGAGTTAATCAAATATTTAGGAATTACATATAACTTTCCAATAATGTTCTTTTATGAATTTCATTTCTCGTTGTTACTGAGTCGTTTTTGGTAACATATACATATTAAAGAGAAATACAAATAATTTTAGAGAAGTCGGTAAAACTTTCATTAGGTTATTGAGTTAGTCAGGTTACCTTGAGCCTAACCCAATTTCAACCCAGTAGATTCGGTTTACCCTAATCTTGTACCAATTATGTAGCAGGTTGTAACACCCGAATTTTTGGGTAAGTATAATTTCAAGTTAGCACACAGAAATCGATCTTTCAAGAGAAATATAAGAAATTGGATTTTGCTTTAAAGTCTAGATTTTATAGTCTTTTTGGATAAAGAATTCAAAAACGAGTCCATGGGTTCTTTCCGGAGCAAAATTTGAGCTAAAACGAAGAAGTTATGGCCAAAACAGTGATCGTGTGACTTTCACGTGAGTGTCTTGGCCCAAACTAGCATCAAACTCGCATCGGGGGATGCCTGGATGCAAACCCAAAAACCTCTTAGGGCGAGTTCCACACTAGTTGAACTAACGTGAAACTAGCTTGGGCTGCTGAACTGTACAAATACGCGATTTTTTTGGGTTTATTTCATATTTCTTCATATCTTCTTTATCTCTACTACGATTAAGACGATTCTTTTTGCTATGTTCTCGACTTTGAGAGATTTTTAAGAGTAGATCAAGGGATTTGAAGTATATTAGAGGATTCAAGAGTATTTTGTAATGGTAAGCTCCTCACCTCTTTCAGTTTTAAGGTAGGGTTTCATTGTTCTGCATTTCCCTCTATATTTTTAGAGTTTGGTGTAACTTTGGGGATATTTGTGGTAAAAGAAACTTTGTAGAAAGCTTGAGCTAAGTTCTAGAGATCTCATTAGAAGGTTTCAAGTATTAATCTAAGGAGACTCAAGTTTTGTGGGTAAAACCTAGATTTAGCCTAAATCTAGCAAAATGAGTTCAAGTTGTTGGGAACTGAAGAATTCATCAAGTATGGTTAATGCTGCTGGTTCAAAGTTACTACTGCTAGAAGACTTAAAGGTTAATACTGCTGAGTGTTACTACTGCTAGTACTATTAATACTGCTAGTCATAGTTAGTGCTGCTTGAACAAAGTTAGTACTGCTAGTAGTTAGTGCTGCTTAGTAGTTAATGCTGCTAGAAGAAGTTAATGCTGCTGATCATGGTTAGTGCTGCTAAAGAGATTCGGATGGAAAGAATGACAGCTGGATAATCTGAAGATTATGGAAGCTTAGAGATATACATGGAAGATATACTGAAGATATTTTATTTATTGTAATTATCTTTGTATTCAGTATATATATTGTATAGTTTAGAATAATGGGTTAACTTTTGTTTTCATTCTTTTAGAGAGAAAATCAACCTCAAGGCATAGATCATAATTCTAGAGAAGTAGAATTCGTATTGGTGAGCCTGTTCATCAATATTGAGGTTGAGTGAGTAATCTTGTAACTTCAAAGCATTCAATACAAGTTTACAGTTTGTTGATTATATTCTGTTTTGATTTTCTGTTTGATTAAATATCAAAGTGTTATTCCGCAAACTTCTTTGATATTGTTTCTGAGAATTAATTCTTGTTGAGAATTCGATCCTGACAAGTGGTATCAGAGCCTAACTCTCTCAGAAACAGTTATTCATCATGGAAAATCTTACAGAATCAAGCAGTACTTTGGTTTCTAAGGTTCCAATGCTCAAACCAAGTGAGTTTGACATGTGGAAGATCAGAATCAGAAAATATATTCTTCTCACTGACTACTCAATGTGGGATATCATTGAGAATGGTCCTTCTGAAGCTGGAAGGATAGGACCAGATGGGAAAAGACCTCCACCAAAGACAGATGGTGAGAGGAAGATCAGACAGACAGAGATGAAGGCCTTGAGCACTCTGCACTGAATATCAGCATCAATTTTGCAACTGCACTGATGCTCAGATTCTCTGGAATGGTCTAGAGAAAAGATTTGCTGGAACTAAGAGCATCAAAAGAAATCAAAGAGATGTTCTAAAGCAGCAGTATGAGAACTTCACTTCCACAAAGAATGAGTCTATGACTCAAACTTTTGATAGGTTCAATAAACTCATAGGTGAACTGGCTACTGTAGGGGTGAAGATGGAACAAGATGATATCAACAGAAAGTTCCTCAGATCTCTTGGGGATGAATGGACTATGTACACTGTCTCATATAGACAGAGTGACAATCTGGAAGAGAAAGAACTTGATGATCTATACAATGATCTAAGAGTTTTTGAAACTGAGGTAGAAACCAAGAAGAAGCCCTCTGGTTATATTCACAATGCTGCACTTCTTTCAGCATCCACTGATACTACTGCCAACCCTGAAGCAGTTAGTACTGCCAGTGGAGTAAGTTCAGAAAAAGGCACTGAAACTATATTTGAAGCCTTTTTGTCCAGTCATAGCAGCAATTCTCTGATTAATGATGATCTTGATCAAATTCACCCTGATGATCTGGAGGAGATGGATATTAAATGGGAGATGGCCATGTTATCCATGAGGGTGAAAAAGTTCATTAAAAGAACTGGAAGAAATAACTTCTCTCAAAGAAGAGAAGATGGAGCTGGTTTTGACAAAACCAATGTGGAATGTTATAAGTGTCACAAGAAAGGACACTTTGCTAGAGAATGCAGGAGTGCTGTTCCAAACAATAACCACCAACAAGCTCAGAATGGAGGATACAATCAGAACAAGAATCCTGCTCAAGCCCTTGTTTCTCAACAAGGAATGGGATTTGACTGGAGTGATCAAGCTGAGGAAGCCATTCAGAACCAAGCTCTTATGGCAGAAGTGTCTGATCTCCCTACTGAGGTAAGTTCTAATCTTTGCACTAAATCTTGCATTGACACTGTTACAAGATACAGGGATCACAATCAAAGTATGTGTGATGACCTCAAAAGATTAGAAAAAGACAGAAGAGATTATGTGTTAATAGTAGAGAGATTTGAAGAGCAAATCAAAGGCTTTCAAGCTAATGAACTTCAACACTCTTATGACACAAACTATTGGAAGTGGGAAAAGAATGAGTTAGAAACCAAACTGTCTAAGTCCTTAGAAGAGAATGATAGACTGAAAGAGGAACTGTCAAAAGTTAAGCTTGACATAGACAAGTTTTCCTATGCTTCAAAAGCAATGGACTCTCTTCTAAAGGCTCAGATACATGATAAGATGAAGCCTGGTATTGGATACAACAATACACCCCCTCCTTACAATAACAACTATATTTCTCCTACATCAGACTTGTTAGAAACTAAGGAGAAAAAGGACTTGTCTGAAGAAGCTTTTAAGATAGATCCTTTGGATGAGGTAGTAGTTAAGGATTTGACTGAAAAAGGAGCCAGTGAGAACAGGGATAATAATGTGAGTAAAAAGATACCATTAGAAAACAATATTATCACCAATGAGGGATGTGGGAAAATCTGGGTCAAGTCCAAGGAGATAGAGAAGACTAAAGGAAATGATAACAAGGTCCATTACAAACAAACCACAGTTGTGAATCCTGGATCTTGTAAACAGTGTGATTGCAATAAAGCCAAGAGCCTAAATTCTGGTTTAAAAAGAGGAAATCAAAGAAACTGGAATAATCAATGGGCTCAGAAACAAGGAGTTGATCTGAATAAAATCAATAGACCAAAACCTTGTTTTATATGTGGCAAGTTGAATCATTTGGCTAAGTATTGTTACTTCAACCCAATTAACCAACAGATGAACTTTAAAAGATTTGTGCAAAAACCTGTTGGTTATAGGAAGGCTGGAAAGAAACATGTGATAAAGAAATCTGTTGAAAGTAAAGGAACTTTAAAGAAAAAGATTTTAAAAGAAAGTGTCAAAATGTGGGTACCTAGAAGTACTAACAGTGTTAGTACTGCTAACAATATTAGTACTGCTAACACAGTTACTACTGCTAACAGTGTTAGTACTGCTGAAAATATTAATGCTGCTAATACTGTTAATACCTCTTCAAAGGTTAATACTGCCAACACAGTTACTGCTGCTAACACAGTTACTACTTCTAACAAGGTTAGTACTGCTAAGCATGCAAGTGCTGCCAAGGCAGTTAGTACTTCTAAAACTAGTACTGATTCTAGCAAACATAGTTCCAAGCCTATTATTGTAACAAAGTACTCCAAGAATGAGGAGTTAAAGTTCAAAAATCTTGTCAAGAAAGAATGCAAGTATTTTGATGAGAAAGGGGTACCCAAGACCACTTTGGCTTGGGTTCCTATTTCATACTAATTGATTTATCTAATGTGCAGGGCAACCAACAACTCAAGGGAAAGAGCATTTGGCATGTTGATAGTGGTTGCTCTAGGCACATGACAGGCAACATGTCATGCCTTCAGGATTTCAAGCATATCAATGGAGGACATGTTGCATTTGGAGATAATCTTACTGGTGGTAAGATAAGTGGAAAAGGTAATGTCACCAAAGGTAAGATGACATTTGAGGATGTCTACTATGTTGATCAATTAAAGTACAACCTGTTAAGTGTATCACAGGTTTGTGACAAGCAACATAGTATATTATTTACTAATACTGAGTGTATGATTCTTGCTCCAGGGTTCAAGGTAGTTGATGAAAGCATGATACTACTTAGAACTCCAAGAAAGGACAATGTTTACTGTCTTGATATGGACAATGTTGATAGTGATTCATCTCTAAATTGTCTTGTTTCAAAAGCTTCTGTAGATGAATCCTCTCTTTGGCACAGAAGGATGTGTCACATGAATTTCAAGACTATGAACAATCTTGTTAAAAATAACCTTGTAAGAGGTTTACCTTCAAAAGTATTTTCATGTGATGATCATTGTGTTGCTTGTCTTAAAGGCAAACAACACAAAACTTCTCATAAGACCAAAGAGTTAAATTCTGTTTTTTCTTGTCTCCAATTACTGCATATGGATCTGTTTGGTCCTACAAATGTTATGAGTATAGGCAAGAAATCTTACTGCTTGGTTATTGTTGATGATTACTCCAGATTTACTTGGGTATATTTTCTAAGGACTAAGGATGAAACAAGTGGTCTTATCAAATCCTTTATTCTAAGAATTGAAAACCAAACTAATCAAAGAGTAAAAGTCATTAGATCAGATAATGGAACTGAGTTTAAAAATCATGATCTAAACACCTTTTGTGAAGAAAAAGGTATTGAGAGGCAATATAGTGCTCCTAGGACTCCTCAACAGAATGGTGTTGCTGAAAGGAGGAATAGAACACTAATAGAGGCTGCTAGATCTCTGTTGGCTGATTCAAAATTGCCAATTACCTTCTGGGCTGAAGCAGTTAATACTGCTTGTTATGTCCAAAACAGAGTTCTAGTGGTCAAGCAAAAGAACAAGACCCCATATGAGCTTTTAAATAAAAGAAAACCTTTTATTGGTTTCTTCAAACCTTTTGGGTGTCCTTGTACAATTCTAAATACCAAATCTCACTTAGGTAAGTTTGATAACAAAGCAGATGATGGATTTCTTGTTGGATATTCATCTCAGAGTAAGGCTTACAGAGTTTTTAACTCTTCTTCTAGAATAATTGAAGAAAGTGACAATGTCAAATGCAATGAGAACACACCAAATCCTGTTGGGTCTGGAACTCAGTGGCTATTTGACATTGATTCACTAACTAACTCTTTTGGTTTCAGTAATGAGTATACAGGAACAGGAAGTGGAGGATCAGGGATCACACAAGTTCAAGAAAGTATATCTAAATCTGTGATTTTTCCCATACCCACAGTAAATTCTATTGAAGACTGTGAAAAGGAATCATTTACTGGACCAAGTCAGAGTGAAGAAGACACTAGAGATGAGAAGACTCAAGAAAATAATGAAGTGGCATCTGAAAACACTTCAGTTGAGTTGCATGAATCTAATCTTGAGGCTGGACTGAATGAAGAACCTAGTCATAACACCAGAGTTCAAAAGAATCATCCTCCACAGCTGGTAATAGGAGATATCTCTTCTCCTATGATGACTAGACATCAAAGCAGGCTTCAGGAAATGCAAGATCAACAACATACAGTGCTTTCTTGTTTTCTATCACAGCTTGAGCCTAAAAAGGCACATGATGCTATGAAAGAATCTAGCTGGATATAAGCAATGCAAGAGGAACTGTTACAGTTCAAGCTACAAGATGTATGGGATCTGGTAGACCTTCCTAAAGGTCACAGAGCAATTGGCACAAAGTGGATTTTCAGAAACAAGAGAGATGAAAGAGGTATTGTCATAAGGAACAAAGCAAGGCTAGTGGCTCAGGGATATACTCAAGAAGAGGGTATAGATTATGAAGAAGTGTTTGCACCTGTGGCTAGAATAGAAGCAATCAGACTATTCCTAGCCTATGCTTCTTACATGAACTTCAAAGTCTATCAAATGGATGTAAAAAGTGCCTTTCTCTATGGGTCAATTGAAGAAGAAGTATATGTCTGTCAACCATCAGGGTTTGAAAACCCAAGCTATCCAGACAGGGTATACAAATTAAAGAAAGCACTTTATGGACTACATCAAGCCCCAAGAGCATGGTATGACACTCTGTCATCCTATCTCTTGGAAAATGACTTTGAAAGAGGAGTCATTGATAAGACTCTATTTATTAAAAGAAAGAAGAAGGATATTTTGCTGGTCCAAATCTATGTTGATGACATTATCTTTGGATCTACAAGAAACAACATGTGCAAGGAGTTTGAGGATTTAATGCATCAAAGGTTCAAAATGAGTTCCATGGGGGAACTTACTTTCTTCCTTGGACTCCAAGTTCAACAAAAGTCAGATGGCATTTTCATATGTCAATCCAAGTATGTGCAGGATATTCTAACCAAGTTTGGTTTCTCAGAATCAAAACCTGCCAGCACACCTATGGAAACACACAAGCAGATCACAGCAGATCTTGAGGGGGAGGATATGGATGTGCATCATTATAGATCCATGATTGGCTCTCTCATGTATCTCACAGCATCAAGGCCAGATATAATGTTTCCAGTCTGTGTATGTGCAAGATTTCAAGTTAGGCCAAAGCAATCTCACTTTCAAGCTGTTAAGAGGATATTCAGATATCTCAAAGGGCAACCCAGATTGGGACTTTGGTATCCTCATAACTCACCTTTTGACCTAATAGCATACTCAGACAGTGATCTAGGTGGGGCAAACTTGGACAGAAAATCTACTTCTGGAGGATGTCAGTTTTTGGGTGCTAGACTAGTCTCATGGCAGTGCAAGAAACAAACCACAGTGTCCACATCTACAACAGAGGCAGAGTACATAGCAGCTGCAAGTTGCTGTTCTCAAGTCTTATGGATTCAGAATCAAATGTTGGATTATGGGGTAACCTTTCTACACACTCCAATCTTTATTGACAACAGCAGTGCTATTAGCATTGTGAATAATCCAGTCAAGCACTCAAAAACAAAGCACATTGAGATCAGGTATCACTTTATAAGAGATTGTAATGAAAAGAAACTTATTCAAGTTGTCAAAGTTCCCACTGATAATCAGTTTGCTGATTTATTCACTAAAGCTTTTGATGTGGGTAGATTCACTTTCTTGGTAACAAGTGTGAGAATGATCAACTCTGAATAATCCACTTCTCAAAAAGTGGTTTTATATCTGTATATTATTCTTGGAGTTACTAATCTTCTGTTTCAGGATATGCATAGCAGTACTCAGTGTTTAGCAAGTTTAAAAGGAGTAAGTCAGTTAATTCTGCTAGTGGTTAATACTGCTTTCAGTTAATACTGCTAGTGGTTAATACTGCTTTCAGTTAATACTGCTAGTGGTTAATACTGCTTTCAGTTAATACTGCTAGTAGTTAATACTGCTTTCAGTTAATACTTCTAGTAGTTAATACTGCTTTCAATTAATACTGCTATTAGTTAATACTGCTCTAGGTTAATACTGCTTATGTTCCGAATACTATAAATACTCTTTGCCCGCCTAAAAGTTCATAACGACTCTTTGCATACTGTTCTCCTGCGCTCAAAACCTTTTCTCTCTCAAGTTCGAAGTTTTCAGGCAAGCTTTTCACTAAGATCAATGGCATCCATGACTTTTATCGACGAGCACAACGAGATTGCAATGCTACAAAAGCCAAAGCAAGCTGCAGGATTTCATCAGATTGTGGATTTCCTCAAGTCAAGCCACATTGCTCATGCTCTTATTGTATCCCCTACAATCTATATTGAGCATCAAAGGCAGTTCTGGGCTAATGCAACTATTGTTGTTGAGAATGGTGTGCAGATGATCAAGACAAGAATCTGTGATCAATCACTAACGGTTACTGAAGAGGTTATTCGCATCAGTCTACGTCTAGACGATGCCTCTGGTATAACCTCTATCCCAAACGATGAACTGTTTTCAAATCTTACAAGAATGGGGTATGGAGGCCCATTGGGAGTTTTCAAATTCTCTAAAGCAAAATTTTCACCCCAATGGCGTTTCTTTGTCCATACTCTTATGCATTGTATCTCCAAAAAGACTACTGGATGGAGTGAGTTCAGCAGCACTATTGCTTATGCTTTGGTGTGCTTGGCCACTGCCAGAAAGTATAATTTTTCTAAAATGATTTTCAGTGATCTTGTCTCAAACATGGGAAACAAAAAGAGCTTCTTTATGTATCCCAGGTTTGTTCAAGAAGTTATTACTCATGAATTGACGGATATACCTCAACCTGTTGGGATATATGTACCTAAACCCCCCAAAGGCAAGGTTTTCTCCAATATGAGAAGATCTGCTGGGGACTCTGAAGGAGTTGACACCCCATTGTTCTCTACAATGATGGTGGTGTCCCAAACCAATGAAGGTATGGCAGCAGGGTCAAGGCCCCCATTAGACCAACCCACTGCTAGCCAAGCCCAACCTTCCCTCTCAAAATCAATTCCCCAGTCCCTTCTTGAAAAACCAACCTCTCCAATCACCCAAACTTACAAGAGGAAACAGGAAAAGAAGGCTCCTTCCCTTCTTGTATCATTACCTACTAAGCCTATAAGCCCTCTAAGGGAGAATTCTCCCCTAGAGAATATCCAAAGGGAAACCACAAGGGTGTCTCCCAACCCAAAGGAGGTGCTCTCTGAGGAGGAGGTAGAGCATATGGGTGATGAGGCTGCCACTACTCCTGCTAGTACAGAGGAGGAAAGTGGTAACATCAATAAGACCTCCCCCATGGCAACTTTGAATGAGCAATCATTTGAAGGTCCCTGGTGCCAAGAAACCACAGGGGTGGATAGTGCTTCTGCAAGGCAGAAGACTTCCACTAATAAAAGATCCAATGATCCTTCAAAGGAGGGTAACACTTCTGGAGAGGGTGAGGACAGATATACGTACTATGAATTGATGGAAACAATGGGGAACATCAATCAAGATGTTCTCAAACAAGGCAAAGAAATTGTAGAAATGAAGCTAGTCATTCTGTCACAACAAGAACAGATTGCTAAGCTGAAGAGGATGGTGGTTAGTCTGGTACAAAGGAAGAAGAGAAAGCAATTCCAACTAAGGAGAAGGAAGTCTGAAAATGATGCTCCCAAAAAGGGGGAGATCAACATGGAAGAAGTCACAAGAAAGGGGGAGATTGATAGAGAAAAACTTGATGTTGAGGGGGAGCAGGAAGCAGAAACACAAACAGACTCAGTGCCAAAAGAATCAAAAGAAGCAGCAGAAACAGTTACTACTGCTGACATTAATAAAGCAGCAGAAACTGTGAAAGAAGTTTTAACAGATCTTGAGATTGCAGAAACCTTACTAAAAAGCCAAGAATGATACTCCCAAGGTCACTTCAAAGACCAAAGGTGTAATCATAAAAGAACAAGGTGAAGTGATCAAGAAAGATAACAGTAAAAAGGCAATGAGCAAAGACAAAGGAAAAGCAAAGATGGTAGAATCTGATCAACCAATCAAAAAGCAAAGGTTGGTTGAATCAGATGAAGCCCTAGCTAAAAAGATGCAGGAGGATTTTGAAAAAGAAGAAAGAGTTCAGATGGAAAAGGACAGGGAAATGGCAAAAGCTCTAGCTGCTGAACTGAATGAAGCTTATCAACAGAGTATGGCAACTGAAATTGCACAGAAGAAAGTTGCAAGTATGAAGAAATCAGTAGTGAAAACAGCTGCAAAGAAGAGAAAACCCTCAAAGACATTCCTAGGTACCCAAGAGAGAAACAAGATGATTATATTTCTTAAAGGTGCTGTAGGAGTCAAAAAGGAGATGTTCTCCAAAATGTCTTTTGAGAAGATCAAAGAGCTCTATGATTCAGAGATGTTAAAGCTTCAGGGAAATGAAACTGCTAGGGTGGAGATGGAGAAGAGGATAAAAGAAAGTAATGATTTTGATTGTCATAAGCCATTTCCAGATGAGCAAGAAACACCTCCTAAGAAAGAGTCCACTCTGGGAGAAAGTCTAAGAACTTTAAAGAGAACAAAAATGATGGCAAGGAGAAAGCCAATCAAGAAGCCTAAAGTATCTGAAGAAGAGGCTAAGAAGGTTGCTGAAGAAGAAGGGGCACCTGAGTCATCTAAACAGACAGAGCCAGCTAACACTGATGATGTAAATTTGTATATGGTAGTGATGGACAAAGTGCCTGAACCAATTTCAGCAGAACCTGTAGGAGTTAAGCCTCCTGAGGTCATTCTCTGGGATACATTGACAGTGGATGGAAAGGAATACATAAAGCTGAAAAGAAAGGATGAAAAGTATGAAGTGTTCAACACATGGGCAAAAATTGTCAGAACATGCTCTAGATCAGATCTTGAAGAGATGTTTGAGATAGGAATGAAGTTGTATGCAGATATTCTAAAGGCTCCAGGAATTTCAATTACAAAACTGGTAATGGAGTATCTGTGTATGATGTTCAAACCTGAAGAAGTAAAGCATATGATCAAGGATGTATTCAAGTCGGTCAACAGTTGGACTCTATATGAAATTAGTGGAGTATATAAAGTGACTTTGGATTTAAATCACACTGAATACTTCCTAGTGGATAGAGTGTATAATCATAGCATATTGAAGCTACATGCCATGCTGAAGAAAAAGTTAAGGTGTGTTCCAGATTCAGAAATGGCTAAATACTTGATTCAAAGAACCATCAATCAGAGTTTGGGATTGGATGCAAACACTGGAATTTAGGCCATGATAGAGTTTTGGGAGCATCTTGAAGATTAATTCTGAAGAACTTGACTTCTCTTCCTAAAAGTCAAGTTAGGGGGAGATTGTTGGGAACTGAAGAATTCATCAAGTATGGTTAATGCTGCTGGTTCAAAGTTACTACTGCTAGAAGACTTAAAGGTTAATACTGCTGAGTGTTACTACTGCTAGTACTATTAATACTGCTAGTCATAGTTAGTGCTGCTTGAACAAAGTTAGTACTGCTTAGCTAGTTAGTACTGCTAGTAGTTAGTGCTGCTTAGTAGTTAATGCTGCTAGAAGAAGTTAATGCTGCTGATCATGGTTAGTGCTGCTAAAGAGATTCGGATGGAAAGAATGACAGCTGGATAATCTGAAGATTATGGAAGCTTAGAGATATACATGGAAGATATACTGAAGATATTTTATTTATTGTAATTATCTTTGTATTCAGTATATATATTGTATAGTTTAGAATAATGGGTTAACTTTTGTTTTCATTCTTTTAGAGAGAAAATCAACCTCAAGGCATAGATCCTAATTCTAGAGAAGTAGAATTCGTATTGGTGAGCCTGTTCATCAATATTGAGGCTGAGTGAGTAATCTTGTAACTTCAAAGCATTCAATACAAGTTTACAGTTTGTTGATTATATTCTGTTTTGATTTTCTGTTTGATTAAATATCAAAGTGTTATTCCGCAAACTTCTTTGATATTGTTTCTGAGAATTAATTCTTGTTGAGAATTCGATCCTGACACAAGTTGCTTTGTGAAAACTATGTACATGCCAAAAATGTCCATTTTGAAGTATTAATGTGTTTTACTTGATGTTTATCAATGTGTTACTTATTTGATGAGATTTGCACTTTTGGTACATTTGATTTTATAGATCTTGTGAAATGCTTTTATTCGGGATTTTGGGCATTTTGATAAATAAATTATAAGTGTGGATACTTTTAATAATTTATCTTATAAAGTGAGATTATTTGATAAAGATGCATTTTTAGTGTATTTGGTTTGGAAAATACATATTGTTGTATTATGACACATTTTGGAAATATAAATGATATGGTTTTACTTTGGAAAATGATTTGTCCCGCTCCACGATGAGTTTTGAGTTAATCATGTATTTGGAGCATGTAATTGCATAAACATCAATTAGATACGTTTGATCGCATACAATGACTTTTATAAAATAGTCTATTGAATTGTTGAGCTTTTGGCTTGGTTTTGACTCAAATGAGTCTTGGGGACATTTATCCGGTTTGATTTTCTCTATGTCAAGATTTTGGATTTATATGCAATTATGGCATATTTATCTATATATTACATGTTTTGAGTGCGTTGGTCAATCAATTTGGTGCTATGTAATGTTGATTGTAATGCAATGGATCTTTAGACATAGGAATATGGTTTGAAAATGGGATCATTATTCCTGTTTTATATGTTGGCGTTCATATGAGAAATAGACCTATATTGGTTGAGCTTAGCGCCTATACGGGCGATAGAACTGGACTGGTTGAGCTTGGTTACGTCGGGTATTGCGAAGAGGAACCCGTGTGGGTTGGACTCCAGGACTATAGCCGGTATTACATAGAGGAACCTTGTAGGCTGGACTTTGGGAGCGTGTCGTTATTACGGAGATGAACTCTTATGAGTTTGGCTCCGAGACCATGGGTATTACGGAGGTGATCTCTTGTTGAGTCGGACTCAACGACCTTGTTTTGAGGCTTTAGGACAAGTAGAGTTGACACTAAGTCATCGGGGGTATTTTGGGTGTGGAGTCGGGCCCTAGGATCATTGGCTTCTAGGTGTATCTTATGGTGTGTAAGTGGGCACTAGGGTCAGGGTATTGCAGAGATGAACTTGTATAGGTCGGGCTCTGGGACTTAGGTATTGCGGTGGAAACTTGAGAGGAGTTAGATACCGGGATTGTTATCTTAGGGTGCTACATGACAACGTTGATGAATGTCTAACTTTGTGTTTCACCGCGATCGATTGACACAAGTCTCCCCCATCACCTAAAGGTGTTGCTTTGGGTATTGAGTATTATCCATGTTTTTAGTGACATTTTGAGTATGGATTGCATTCCATGATTTTGTGGTTTTGGGTATTGAACCTTATCTATGTGTGTTGATGTTTTGAGTAATTGAGTTTTATCTATGTTTTCAGTATATGAATATTATTCCTTATTCACGTTTTAGGTGAGTAATGAGTTTGCTCTCATGATAAAAGAGTATTTTTGGTTAATGATATTTCATTATGAAAACATTGAGTTTTGAGAAAGATGTTGCTTTTATATTTAATACATTTAATTTGGAAGTTGTGATTTAATATAACATCCTTTTAGTTTCACAATTTTACACAATTGATGAAAATTCTTGAATTCACTAGGCGTTAAGCCTAACCCTTTTTATTTGTCGGCATGTGCATCAGATCCTTGTTGGGGGTTTGGTAGTAGTGACACCGTGACGAAGTGAGTGCTAATTAGTGGCATGAGAAGGATCTAGTTATTTGTTGTCATATTCTGCATTTGGAGATAGCGACTGTCATTGGGTTCTAGTAACATCCGACCTTGACCTAGTCTTGATATAAGGTATGATTTATCTTTTATTGATGTTAAATGTGGTTTTGCTATTTGGGATAATTTAAGTATTGAATTATAGAAATGAATTTATCCTTTATTCGATGTATTATAAAAAAATTAAATTAAGTCGCTCTATCCAGATTTGAGGGTGTTACAAGTTGGTATCAAAGCATAAGTTTAAGAGATTTAGGTATTGGATTAGGATTGTCTAGACTCAACCTAACATTTTTCTAAGTGATTGAAAGTGAGAATGTTCGAATAGACACTTTAAGATGAGATATTTTGAGGTCGATAGAGACACTAGCATTAGGAATCATATCGATGGTAGCAAGGATCCTCGTGTATGGTACGTTGATAGTTGCATCTGGCCAGTGTTATTATGATTTTACAGTTTCAGGTGTGTGCTTGAATCTCCTTGATGTGATGATCGATGGAGGTAGTAAGTGTTTTCTTCGGTTATAGAGCATTAAAACGCACTGATGGTTGGTAGCATTGTCACTTTATGTGATCGTTAAATATGGTGATCATGTTAAGCTGACCATTGTAGGTCAGAAAGATTGGTTAGGTTTGAACCCAATGCTTGTTGAATCATCGTTGTTTTGGGAATAATCTGTAAGGTTAACCAGTTTAGTTTCCAATGACCACCTTCAGATTTTTAGGCATCTGAATGTCGGTAGTGTGACTAGTGGACTTGGCGAGCATAGTTTTGAGACTTCAGGTCATGACCAAAAGCATGCACGATATTCTACTAAAATGAATTTGATAGTCCCAAGTATGCAAGTGTATATGGATTTATCAAGAAATCACAAGTATATTGATAATCAAGACTTTCTCTCTCTACAATATTTCTCTCACTAGAATTCTCTCTCAAAATGTATCTTCTCTAATAAACATGTACTTCTTCAACATTACAAAGAACAAACCTATTTATACCTAAGGATTACAAAGAGACTAAACTAACAACTAACAAGCATTACGTTGACTTTCCACTTAAAGACCGTTGACTTTGACTTTTTCTTTTTAGCTTTGACTTGGATCTTTGATTTGGAGATTCAATCAAACTATGATCTTGAATACAACGATAATTGCACTAACAATCTCCCCCTTTGTATTCGAGATCACTCTACAGAGAAATTCAACTTTAATGGTATTCTCTCTTGAAGTCAAATAATATTTATCAACCATAATAATCTCCTCTTTTTAGTAAACATCTTTAGAGAAGAAACTATCTCCAGCTTTCTTTAACAAACATCATCTTTAACAAAAATAGAATCTTCACGTTTGTAGTCGTCTTCAAGAAAAATTTCTGAAACTTTCGCTTTGACATTTCTAAATCTTCATCATCTTCAACAAACTTTCAGCAAAAATTGTATCAACTTAACTTGAAATTTGTCTTCTCACTTCTTTATCTCTCCTCAATCTTGAAATTTAAACCATCAGAATCATTTTCCTTTCTTCATATCATCTCCCCGCAAACTTGAAATTGAAACTTAATACTCCATTTCTGAATATCATCTCCCCTTTTTGATGATATTGAGCATCACGATCATCAAAACTTTTACAATAAATGCATATCCTTTCAATTTCTGACCAACACCATTTGATCTCTCCCTTTCGAACATAAGAACCATCCATCAATTCCAAATATAATTCCGAATCTTTTCAAATTTAGAAATGAGTTGTAACCTTGAATCCACGAATGAAACAATTAAAGTGCCTGTAACTAGCACGAAGCCACTTAGTACAACAAATGTACTTTTGAAAGAGTTTTATTGATGTTCACTCCCCAAGGCTTCCATTCAATCATCGAAAAACACAAGGAATTTCTATTAACATTTTGATAGAAAAACATATTCTCTGTGTGTATGTGCTTGTATATGAAAAAATTTAAGCCTTATGTGCTTTATCAGACTCAAAATGTGTAAACTGTTGAAACACAACAAGTTTTCCACGGACTCAATGTACATGATTGAAGTGCGACGGTGGGTGCAGACTTCCTTCTTTTCAATATCCAAATCTTCCGAGTGAAGATAAGATAGATTATATGTTGCATCCCCATGAAAAATATTGAAATATTTCTTTGTTGAGAAAGAAATGAGTAGCTGGTGGGGTTAAAGCAAGAGTTGGCATAGCTCACTGCCTGGTTTAATGATGGTCACCAAAGATTTGTGAACCAATCGGTAACGTGGCTTCCCGGCTCAGAAATGGTTGGTGCAGAGTTCTCATATTCTTTTAACTCCGTTCTCACACCCTCTTTCTGTTTTTAGTACTCACATCTAACCAAATTCTCTTTTTCATTTTACCTCAGCACAATGAGAAAAACTCAACGGTATGAGTTACCTCCCCCACTCTTTAATATTGACCTTTCACCCCTCAATCACTCAAGGATAATTTAATGGGTAGGAAACACTGGTTAACGTGAATCCATAGAAGTTCTTTATGTTCTCACACTGATTCCATTAAATCTTGTCCTAAAAAGATATGTTGTTCAACAGTTTAACTTGAACAGGTAAAAATCTCAAAATATAAATCACATTGTCAAATGAATGTATGCTCGAGAACAATATCATCATTATTTGAGCATTTGAACTTTGAATATTTCTCACAACAAGAATATTGAATGAATGAAATGAATTCAAAAGACTTGTTTGAGAACCTGACAATGTATCAGAAAGTTCAAATAATATGAATGATAAACATGAAAGGCTTAGGTAATGAAAGAATTGGAATTTTTTTTATACGAACAAATATAAACAATCATGAAAGAATCACTTTTATTGAAGGAATTTATGATGCTCAACAACATTGGAATACAAACGGGAGTATTACCATCGAAAAATGTTTCATTTTGAGACATGGTTGTGTGTCCCAAATGCAAGTGTAAATCACAATTTCAATTCACAAATATCACAATTCTATTGATATGAATTGTATTACAACTTTCTCTCTCTACAATCTCTCTTTCTCTACAATGTACTCACTCAATTAAGTGCTACATGATCTACAAAGAACAAAACTATTTATACCTACAATGATTACAAAGGAAATCTAATCTACAAAGCATTGACCTTTACAACTAATACAAAGACATTGAATTTGACTTTTCATAAGTAGCATGTTGACTTTGACTTTCTTTCTTGAGGCTTTGACTTAAGGCTTTGACATTCTTAGATTGATATTGAATACAACATTATTTGCAATAACATTCTTCCCCTTTGTATTATAGATCATTCTTCAAATGAATTTCAGCTTTACCAAACAATCTCCCCCTTTATAACAATCTACTCCTTTGAAGTAAACTTCCGTAAAGATATTCTCCCCCTTTCTTTATCAAAAATCATCTTTAACAGAAAATTAATCTCTTAACAGAATTCAGCTTTAAAAGTCTTCTCTCTTGAAGTTAAACAATTTTGAAAAACAATCTCCCCTTCGAAATTAATTCAACCTTTAACATTCTCCCCGAAGTCTTTCTTAAAAACAAACTTTATCATCTTCCAAAGAACAATCTTCCCTTTCTGAAATAAACTTATCTTTAGCAAATAAATTTTCTTCAATTTCTAACAATCTCCCTTTTTAGATAATCTTCAAGAATTTTTTTTGAAACTTTTGCTTTAACATCTCTAAGTCTTTGTCTCAGATCTTGTCTTTAACAACAACTATCTTCTAACAACCTTTGAATTTTGTCTTTTCAATTCTTTATCTCTCCATGATTCGAAATTGAAACTTTAGAATTCATTTCTTGATATCATAATCTCATTTTTACATTCTTGTTCTCTCATAATTTCTCCCCCTTTTTGATGATTGCGAGCAACAAAATCATCAAAACTTTATAAGAAAAAACACTATTTTAGTCACTAACTAATATCATTTGACCTCTCCATATGAATATTCGAACCATCCGTTAATTCTAAAATAATTCCGAATCTTTTCAAATTCAGAACTGAGTGGTAGCCCTGAATCAACGAATGAAGCAGTTATAATGCATGTAAGTAGCACGAAGCTACTTAGTACAACAAATGTACTTTGGAAAGAGTTTTATTAATGTTCCCTCCCTAGGGCTTCCATTCAATCATTGAAAAACACAAGGTAATTCTATGAATGTTCTGACAGGAAAACATATTCTCTGTATGTAAGTGCTTATGCATGAAAGAATTTATGCATTTTGTGCTTTATCAGGTTCAAAATGTGTAAACTGTTGAGACAACAAGTTTTCCATGGACTCAATGTACATGATTGAAGGGCGAAGGTGGGAAACATCCTTCTTTTTCAATGTCCAAATCTTCCGAATGAAGATCAGATTGATTATATGATGCGTCCCCATGAAAAATCGAAACATTTCCTTGTTAAGTAAGAAATGAGTGGCTGGTGGGGTTAAATCAAGAGTTGGCATGGGCTCACTGCTTATTTCAATGATGGTTACCAAAGAGATGTGAACCAATCAGTAATGTGACTGCCCGACTCAAAAATAGTTGGTGAAT
Source organism: Arctium minus (assembly GCA_954870635.1). Taxonomy (NCBI): domain Eukaryota; kingdom Viridiplantae; phylum Streptophyta; class Magnoliopsida; order Asterales; family Asteraceae; genus Arctium; species Arctium minus. Next base: position 35,762,128 of record OX941096.1, on the reverse strand, counting down.
AACTTTGTTCTCACACCCTCTTTCTGTTTTTCATTTCCTCACTTATAACCAAACTCTCTTTTTTATTTTACCGCTCATCGCAATGAGGTTGTTCAACCGGATGAACTTCCTCTCCCACTCTTTGACGTATGACCCCTCAGCCCTCAATCACTCAGGATAACTTCTTAGGTAGGAAACACAGTTGAACGTGAATCCATAGAAGTCTTTTAATCTTACACATTGATCCCATGAAATTTGTCCTAAAAGAATGTTGTTCAACAATTTACTTTGAACAATGAATAATCCCATAATATGAATCACACTGTCAGTGAAGGTATGCTCCGCAAAAATATAATGATTATTTGAGCATTTTGAACTTTGAAAATTTCTCACAACATGGATATTGAATGAATGAAACAAATGCGAAAGACTTGGCTTATGTTTGAATGAATATGATGCTCAACAAACATAGAATACAAATGAGAGTATTACCATCGAAAAAATGTTTCATTTTGAGACATGGTAATAACAAATATAAATAAGAAAGCTGAACCAGTGTGTATGAATACTTGAAAGTATATAGAAAAGATAATACGCAAGTATTAATCTTTGGAATACATGATCAGTGAATCATTAAAGCTCCAATATGAAAACATTTAAAATCACACTTCTAAATTAATGAAATCTTTTTGAGAATAGAGAAGTGGTTTGAACTCTTCAGAAACATGTTTTCATGTCTGAAAGTTGTCCTTCTTTCAAACAACTTAACAATCTTAGATTGTTTGAAAATCAGAGATTAAGATCATAAAATTTACCAAATATAACATTCATAACTCCCCCTTAAATCTTGATTAATTGACTAAAAATAAGATAAGCTCCCCTCAATATCTGCAAAAAGTCAAAATTTCGTCAAAATGTCAAAGTCATAGTAAAAAACAAAAGTTGAAAACATTGAAAAATGAGACCTGGTCTGAATTGACCAGAAGTCAAAAACATGAAGATTGAGTTCTATACTGATATATCTAGAAGCCATGAACAACTACTCCCCCTGAACCTTTGCATGTACGCATCTGAAAAATCAGAAAATTTGTCAGAAGAAAAATATTAAACTCCCCCTTGAATGTTGATCATCTTATCTTATCACTCACCCCCTGTAATAATTAGCAAACCTTTAGTGCAGATATCTTTCAGAACTAAAAATAAAGTCATGAATAAAATTGTAAACCAAACTATACTACGCAAACACAAATTATGTAAAGATTAGCTTTTAAGATTCAACATGCCTAATTTTGATATTAGAAAGTTAAATCTATTTTCATCTAAAGCCTTAGTGAAAAGATCTGCAAGCTGATAATATGTATTCACAAAGTACAATTCGATTGTACCTTTCTCGACATGGTCTTTTATAAAATGATATCTGACGTCTATGTGCTTCGTTTTAGTGTGCTGAACAGAATTTGCTGATATGGCAATCGTGCTCTTCGAGTCACAGTATATCGGGATTTTGTCAAACTCGAATCCATAGTCTACGTAGTTGTGTTCTCATCCACAATACTTGGGAATAGCAGCTAGTAACAACTACATATTCCACTTCAGCAGTTGAAGTGGATACACATAATTGTTTCTTTGAAACCCAACTTACGAGCTTGTCTCCCTAAAACTGTATATGACTCGATATGCTTTTCATATCCAACATGCATCCAACGTTATCTGCATCTGAATAAGCAATTATTTCAAACCATGTATCTTTAGGATACCACAAACCAAGATATGCGGTGCCTTTCAAATCTCTAAAAATTCTTTTAACAGCCGAGAGATGGGACTCTTTGGGCTTCACTTGATATCTCGCACACAAACATGTCGAGAACATAATATCTTGTCGACTCGCAGTTAAGTACATTAAAGAACCTATCATACCTCGGTAGGTCTTTAGATTAACAACTTTCCCGTTAAGGTTAGTGGCAATCTTTGTACCTTGTGCCATCGAGGTACTTATTGGTGTACAATTATCCGTTTTAAATTTATTTTAAATATCGGAGATATACTTAGATTGATTTATAAAAATCCCCGTAGAAAATTGTCTGACTTGTAATCAAAGAAATAAATTCATCTCTCACATCATACTAATCTGAAATCTAGACACCATCAAGGCAGAAAAACTTTTGCAATACTTAGGGTTTGTAAACTCGAAAATTATGTCATCTACATAGATTTGTATGAGAATGATATCGCCTTTTTCTTTCTTGATGAAAAGTGTAGTGTCAATCTTACCTTTGGAGAACCCTGACTTGATTAGAAATTTTGAAAGTACGTCATACCAGGCGCGAGGTGCTTGTTTCAAACCATAAAGAGCTTTGTCTAAGATATAGACATGATTTCGCTTATCAACACTGACAAACCCTTCTGGTTGAGATACATACACCTCCTCTTTCAGCATGCCATTCATAAAGGCCGTTTTCACGTCCATCTGAAAGATTGTGAAGTTTTTGTGCGCCATATATGTTAAGAACATTCTGATCGCCTCTATGCATGCAACCAGAGCATATGTCTCATCATAATCAATTCCATCTTCTTGCCGGTATCCTTTTGCAACAAGTCAGGCTTTATTCCTGACAACTATCCCGTCTTCATCCTTTTTATTCTTGAATATCCATTTTGTTCCGATAATAGTCCTACCTTCAGATCTTGACAAGAGTCTCCATACTTTCAGTGCTTCAAATTGGTTTAATTCTTCCTGCATAGTCGCATTCCAATCTGGATCTTCAAGAGCCTCAGATACTCGAGTAGGTTTTATCTTGCTCTAGAAGGAATCATATAAGCACTCATTCGCTGTAGCAGGCCTAGTTTGCACCGGTTTAGATAGATCTCCAATAATCTGGTTCACCGGATGCTCTTTGGTCCACTAATGAGTGTGAGGTAGTGGAATATAAGTAGATTGATCATTTTGATCATCTATGAATCCATCACACTAGGTTCAGTCGAAGTTACAGCTGCAGAAATATCAACAGGTTGAACACTTGTTATTTGTGGAATAGGCAATTCCGTACTAGCAACCAGTTGTACATCATCTTTTGTGGAATAGGCAACTCCGTACTAGCAACCAGTTGTACATCTTCTGACTGCTCAACAATAGGTATATCTTCAACTGATTGAGTTTCTGTCTGAAATGGGGGAACAAGTTCAGTAGATACATCTGAAGTGATTGGTTGATTTTTGCTTAAGTCGTCTGAACTATCAATCACAACAGATTTAGAAACTTTAGATCCTAGAAATTCATCATAAAAATGTTCAAACAATAAATCCAAATAAGTTAAATGTGACGTAGAAGAAAAAGTTTTGTCAGAATTAGAAACATTAGAACCAGGTTCTGGAATGATTTTCCCAGAAGCTAATACTTCAGTAATCACGGGTTCTGAACTGCTATGTTCAAAAGGCAATTCCATGGCTTCGTCAAATGTGACATTTACACTCTCAACCACTATCTTCGATGTATTCAAGTAAACTCTGTATGATGCCGATGTTTGAGAATATCCAATGAAAATTCCTTCCTCCGCTTTGGGATTGAACTTGTTCAGATTCTCCTTGTCATTTAGCATGTAACACCTGCACCCAAAAATATGAAAATTTTTAATTCTTGGTGTTCTATTATTTATAATAGCATAAGGCGTTTTACCAAAATGACGATGGATGATTGATAGATTGTGAGTATAGCACGCAGTAGAAACAACTTCTACCCATTGAAAAAGAGGTAACTCTAATTGGCTTATCATCGTTCGAGCAGCCTTAACAAGAGTTGTCGTGATCTGATCTGATAAACTTAACTATTCTCTGCAAATTCACTTGGATGCTTTTGAGGAACGAGATGTTTATTTCCGGAGTTTCGTCCTTTGACCGTAAGAACTTCACCCAAGTATATCTCGAAAAATAATCCACAATCACCAATACATACCGTTTTCCATTTATGCTTTGAGTTCGCATAGGACCACAAGGATCCATGTGCAATAATTCCAAAGAAGCATTTGTGTTATGTTCAGGCTTCGGATTATGAGAAGATCTTTTCATCTTTCCTTTCTCACACGCATCACACAAATGTTCTTTTTCGTACTTCAGTTTAGGTAGTCCTTTTATCAAATTACTTCTCACCAACTTGTTTATGTATCTGAAGTCCAGGTGAGAAAGCCTTCTATGCCATAACTAGTTTTGTTGTATAGATGCTTTTGATAGTAGACACACTGCACTTTCAGGATTCACATTGGACAAATTGATTGTGTAGAGGTTGGACTTTCGAGTACCCACCAAGAGTTCCTTGCCATCTTCTGTTCTAACGCAACAACTCTTGGATTTAAAATTAACCTCCAAATCTTTATCGCAAAATTGTCCGATGCTAAATATGTTGTGTCCTAATCCTTCTACATAGCTCACCTTCTTGATCGTTACATTTTCTTGTACAACATCTCCATATACAAGTATCGGCGAAAAATGATCATTTCCAAAACGCACATTTCCGTAGATTTTCTCTGTATAATTAGACAAAATATATTTCCTCTCGGTCATATGCTTGGAACACCTTGAATCCAGGTACCACATATGTCGGTTCTGCACAAGAGAAATCATTCAACAACTAGTTTAGGTACCCACTTGTAAATGAGTCCTTTCGGGTTAGTATCTGATTTTGGCACCCATTGAAATTTGGGCCCTCTTTTTCGAAAAAAATTTGATCTCTCAGAATGATATATATAATAAGAACCAAACCATTTATCAGAAAATCGACGATCAACAAAATAATTTTGGCCACAAGTAGAACAAGGAATTGTAGCATGAGATAATTGAATCAATTACTTTATTGTGTAAATCTTTCATGGAACTACAAGTTTTTGTTTATTGGAAGAAAATTGACCAATTACATCAGAACATGTATCAGTTGTCCTATTACATTAATAAGCATAAAATGATTTTGCCGACTCCACATCTTCAGTGGATTTCTTCTTTCTCCATTTAAGTTTTACTTCAGATCTTTTATATCTCATAACAGAAATAAAAAATTTATACTTGTTTGAGCTATGAAATTTCAGAGTTTGTTTCTTTTTAGACTTACCAGTGTTTTTTCGTTTCTGTAAGTGCTTCTTTTTCTTACCTTTAGCATAATAAGCACTTACAGGAACTGTGTCATCAACCTTAGTTGATGATTTACCAACTTCAAACACACTTGGTAATTCTTCAGATTTTACAACAAAGTTTGTATGATCTGGAAGTTTTGCAGTAAAGTCAAACTTATCTACACAATCATCAAAACATTCCTGAGAATTAAGAACATCAAACAAATCTTCATAATCCATAGAATGTGATGCACTGGATTTTAGAAACATGAAATCATTAAATTCTTTTGAACAATGTTTTTCATAAGGCATTTGTTCAAAATTTGTCTATTTTAGATTACAAAAGACATTTCCCATGAAAACCTTGCAAGAAGATGCATCTGAATCAGTAGATCTATTCTCACAAACTCTGTCTGACTCGGATTTATCTTCTGCTTTAAACTCAGATTTTGAATCAGTGTTCAATAAAACAGTTGAAAATACAGTCTATTCCAATTCAACCAAAATCCTTTCTTCTTCTAAAAATTTCTCAAACTGAGAAATTTTGCTTTCTAAGACGAGAGGAGGAACATAAACTTTTCCTTCAACAGGCTTTGCCTCCATCTCTTCATTAGATAGCTTTTAAAATAATCATTAGAAAGAAACGTTGGTTAATCAAAAATGTAACTACCATTCAATTTGTCACAACAGAATAGTAATTGCATTTTGACTATATTTTTCCTTTTAAGATCTTCCTGTGCTACCACATCTTCGGAAGGCTTAGTCCATCTGACTTTCAACTTAGGGTTTTTGTCGGCCAACTGTAGAAAATCAAAAACATAAAGAGCAGGCCGTTTTGAAATTCCTTTCTTCAAATAGTGTGGGTTGTCATACTGTTAGGACTGAAAGTCCTGTGTGTTGAAAGTTGTATAAAACATTTATAAGGGTTTAAATTACAATTAATTGAAAGTTATTGTAAATGGGCCTACAGCCCATTAGGCCTTAGTCGACACATATTTAAAGTGTTTTGTTAACCTAGTTTTAGGTTAGAGAGTTTTAGAGAAGTTTTTCAGTCTCATTCATTATCATTCTAGTCAATAGGTTTACATTTGCTTATCAGATATTCTCTCTGTAAACCTAATCCTTTATTGAATATTAATCATATGACTAGAAGTTGTGGCACATTGATTGTTCTTCATTGATTGATTACTGTTTGTGATTGCACTGTACTGGGATCTACAATTGGTATCAGAGCAGGATCGAATTAATTTTATTCGATACGATCAAAAAGGTTTGTCTAAAACCCTTTAATCGCTTATTTGATTATATTTTGTGCTTACCTGAATATTTGAGTTAATAATCGATTGATCTGTGTTTCTGTCATATTGATTTTCTAAAATCTGTGTTGATTGAAATTTTTTCTAAAATCGATTAACTCTGGGTTTACTCTGGTTGATAAAGTGTCTATTGATTAATTCTAGAATTGATTAATTCTAGTCTGTTCAAAAATCTGGTATGTTCGATTAATTGGAATAATTGATTAAGTTGATTTCTATCGATTTTAAAAATCAATTTTTTTTGATCGGTCGATTGCTTCCTGGAACATTGATTATGCAAAGTTAATTTGTTATTGGTTCATATCTGCATATTTGATTCTGGGATTAAGTCTGCATATATCAATTGATTCTACATATTTTTCTTATTGGTCGATTAACGAATTTTCTGGGTTTGCATATCGATTGTGTTTGAGTTTATTTGTCGATTATTCGATTGTTCAATTTGATCTATTTAATCTGCTTAATCGAAAAGAAAAGTGTTATCTGTTATCGACCGGACCATCCCGACCGGTCCCTGTGACCGGACCTGCGACCGGACTCTTGACCGATCCCTGCGACCGGTGCCTTGTAGACCGGTTCGAATTTTTTCGACACCATCCAAATTTATTGATTTTCAATTTTGATTGGTTAATTCATGTGATTGGGGCGGTGGAGTTGTTATTTTAAACGACTTAGGATTGTTTATATACATCACATACATATATTTACTCATATATATATATATATATATATATCTCATATATTCATCTCCATATATTTACATATATATATTGCATACATATATTTACACATATATTTGCACATATATTTATATATACATATATATCTTATATTTCAATATCTCTCGACCGGTACCATCAAACTCCCGGTGTCCAGCATCGACCGGACCTTGAACTCCCGGTGTCTCGACCGGTTTCACTCCTTCGACCGGTGTCTAGCTAAAGCCGGTGTGTCACTAACATTCTCCCAGTCTCTAACGCTCGGTGCCTATCGACCGGACCGTAAACGCCCGGGGCGAAATATCTCTCGGGGTCTTGACCGATATTCCTATCTCCCGGGGTCTCCTCACCGGTCCAACAGCTCCAACCCAACAAGCTTTGAGTTTTTCGGTTGTCGAAATTTTTTTCGGTTGATTCGGTAGAGATCATGGACGAATTTTTTTCGTGTTTAAATCATTAAGGGTTGTTTACAAAGCTTAAACGATCATTTTTGATCGTAAAATTTTCACCCACATCAAGCTTTTAAATTCTCGTTCGGTTTTCGAAAAATCTTCGGTTGCTTCGTTCGAGAGTTTGAGATTTTTTTCGAGTTTTAATCAGTTGAGGGAGCTTAAGGGGATATAAATGATCGATTTTGGTCGAAAAGTTTTAACCCATACTAATTTTTTAAGTTTTCGATCGTTTTCCGAAAAGTTTTCGGTTGGTTCGTTTGTGATCGTGGGTTGACCGGTTGAGTTTTAATCTGTTAAGGACTGGTCAGGGAACTTTAACGATCGTTTTGCATTGAAAATTTCTAACCGTTTTCGAGCTTTGCAGGTGTGTCTCATTGGAGAAGATGATGAATAGTAACTAACGGATTCCGTTTGTTTGCCGTTAAATTCTTTACATTTTGGTCCTTTTTTCCGTTAGTCCAGTTAGTGTCAGTTCGTTTGTTAAGTTAGTTAAGTTTTATTTCATTTTAGTCCATTTTCGTTAGTGTCCAGCTAAGTCCGTTAGAAGTTTCAAAGTTTGTGTGTCCCTGTGATTCACGATTCTATCAAGCAATCAAGCAAACAATTAAACAATTATGAATAAGCAAACCTGATATTGATTTATCAATCGATTCGAATGGTTACAAGTCTTGAATCTTCAAACTCCATAAGCTCTCTCTCAGTTTCTCTCTAGCCGCAGCTCTCTCTCTATCTCTCTCTCAATGTGCGTGCGGCTACTACAGTTTCAACAACCACCTCAAACAAAAACCTAATTAACTAATTTATACCTTAAACCTATTTTAAGGAAAAGGACAAAAAACGAAAAATACACAAACAAACTTTGACTATTTATTACAAAGGACCTAGACTATTTAATAAGAGTCGACTTTTCCAGCTTTGACTTCAGAATTCCATCTTCAGTAATTGATGATCTTGAATCCAATAAATCTGTGCTCCAACAATCTCCCCCTTTGGATCAAGATCATTACTTAAATGATTTAGCAAATCAATCTTCTCTTTTAAGCTCAGAAGATGCAATCTCCCTCTTTGTCTTCAGAATGTAGCAATCTCCCCAAACGATGAGAATAAAATCTCTTGGAAAGAATTTATCTCCAGTTTCAGGTCGGAATGCTTTAGCAAATCATCTTCAAAGAAAATTTCTTCAATTCAGTATATCTTCAGAATATCTTCAGAATACTTTCAAAAACTTGCGTTCACCCCATTTCTTGGTTGACGCTTCTCCCCCTTTTTGATGAAAAGAGCAACGAGTTCATCAAAACTTGTCTTTAAAAAATGTCTTCCACCACTTGCATACAAAACCTGTGATTATCTGTCAATTCATAAAGATGTGCATCTAGATCTTTGCAAATCCAGACAAAATAGATAGGTAACACCTGAATCAACAAATGAACAAGTTAAAATTGCCTGTCAGTAACACGAAGTCATTGTGTGTAACGAATACACAATATAAAGGAGCTTTTATGATGTTCACTCCCCCAGGGCTTCCATTCAATCATCGAAACACCACAAAGTCAATTTCTATGAACGTTATGACAAAGAAACAAATTCTTTGTGTGTTCGTGCAAGTGATAGAAAGAATTAAGCATATGATGATTGCTTATAAGGCTCAAAATGTGTAAACCACTGAGACAACAGTTAGTTAAACACAGACTCAATGTGCATTAGTGAAGTGTGAAGGTGGGGCAGACTTCCTTCTTTTCAATATCCAGATTTTCCAAATGAAAATCAGATAGCATATGTGCTGCGTCCCCTTTGAAAATGAAACATTTTCTTGTTGAGAAAAAAAATGAGTAGCTGGTGGGGTAATGGCAAGAGTTGGCATAGGCTAATTGCCTGTTTCAATAATGCCAAAGAATTGTGAAACATTAGAAATGTGGTTGCCCGACTCAGAAAAAGTTGGTGCAGAGTTTAATATTCTTTTACTCTGATCGCTCACCCTCTTTCTTTTTATCATTAAGCTCACAACTAACCAAACTCTCTTTTACCTTTTCTCTCATCACACATCCCACACTCATTTCTTTTGACTCCTCACACGCAATCACTAAGGATTTACTTCTTGGGTAGGATACACTAGTTAACGTGAATCCATAGAAGTTTCTTTTAAGTCCTAGCACACTGATCCCATGTTTTCCTATGAAGCATATGTTACTCAGGTGATTTAACTTGATCAGTTAACTCTCAAAGATGAATCAAAAAACATTTAAAATCACACTTCCAATTCGATAAATCTGTTTGAGAATCGGGAAGTGGTTTGAACATTTAAGAATAATGTTTTACTTATGATTGAAAGTTGTCCTTCTTTCAACCATATTTGAGATGAAGATAAGGAATTATACCTTTTGCGTGCAGTCTAACATTTCATGAAGTCAAGCTTAAAGTCATAAAGATATGATTTTGTAAGCATCTCTCAAACTGCAAAAGTCTTAAGGTCTAGTCAAAGCAAATTTATTCACTGAAATTAAAATGACAGAAAGCATTAAAACAATTAAATTACGAGTTCTGATCTGAAATAATCAGAAGTCATAGCCATACTCATTTGACTTGTACACTCCCCCTAAAATCATGCATCACTAACAAGTTATCAGTAACCACAATGCATACATTAGATATGCTCCCCCTCAAAATAACGTTGACCATCTATGAAGTACTTCTCATACTCCCCCTGAGATCATGAACAAACTATTAAAGAGCAGATATCTTGCGGAAATAATGATAAAGAAATGATGAAAAGATACAATAAGAAACTTTAATAGGTAACCACCAATTAGGTCTTAAGATTTAGCATACCAAGCCTAGAGACAAGAAAATTGAATCTATTTTCGTCTAAAGGTTTGGTGAACAAATCTGCAAGCTGAAAATCAGTTTTTACAAAGTAAAGTTCAATTGTTCCCTTTTCCACATTATCTTTTATAAAGTGATACCTGACATCTATGTGTTTGGTCTTAGTATGCTGAACAGGATTAGCTGAAATCGCGATAGCGCTCTTCGAGTCACAATAGATCGGGATTCTATTGAAATGAAACCCATAGTCTCGCAGTTGTGTTCTCATCCACAAGACCTGAGAACAGCAGCTAGCAGCAGCTACATATTCTGCTTCGGCCGTTGAAGTGGAGACACATAATTGCTTCTTCGATGCCCAACTGACGAGTTTATCACCAAGGAATTGTATATGACTCGAGGTGATCTTCCTGTCTAACATGCAACCAACATGATCTGCTTCTGAATAAGCTGTTAGTTCAAAACTAGTATCTTTAGGATACCACAGACCAAGATCTGCAGTCCCCTTCAGATACCTGAAAATCCGCTTAACGGCAGACAAATGGGGTTCTTTAGGATTGGCCTGATATCTGGCACATAAGCATGTAGAAAACATTATATCCGGCCTACTGGAAGTAAGATACATTAAAGAACCTATCATCCTTCTATAAGTCCTAACATCAACAGCTTTTCCCGAAGGATCAGTGCCAATCTTAGTACCAGGTGCCATTGGGGTACCAATCGGTTTACAATTTTCCATTTTGAACTTCCGAAGAATATCAAGAATGTATTTATATTGATTGATAAAAATCCCCGTTGAAATTTGTTTGACTTGCAATCCAAGAAAGAAGTTCATCTCTCCCATCATACTCATCTGAAAACATGACACCATGAGGTTTGCAAAATTCTTACAGTACTTAGGATTTGTAGAACCAAAAATAATATCATCCACATATATTTGAATAAGAATGATATCGCCTTTATCCTTTTTAATGAAAAGAGTGGTATCGACCGTACCTTTTGTAAAACCTGACTTGACCAAGAACTGAGATAAGATATCATACCAGGAGCGAGGAGCTTGTTTCAGTCCATAAAGAGCTTTATCCAAGATGTAAACGTGATTAGGCTTATCTAGATTTACAAACCCTTCTGGCTGCGAGACGTAGACTTCCTCCTTGAGTACTCCATTTAGAAAAGCTGTATTCACGTCCATTTGATAAACGGTGAAGTTCTTGTGGGCTGCGTAGGCTAAGAACATCTGAATTGCCTCTATACGCGCCACTGGAGCATAAGTCTCGTCATAGTCTATCCCTTCCTCTTGCCTATATCCCTTGGCAACAAGTCGTGCTTTGTTTCGGATAACGGTACCATCTTCATCCTTTGTTGTTTTTGAACACCCATTTCGTACCAATAATGGTTTTACCTTCAGGTTTGGGTACGATTCTCTAGACTTTAAGTGCTTCAAACTGATTAAGCTCATCTTGCATAGCAGTTACCCAATCTGAATCGGCAAGGGCCTTAGATACGCGAGTAGGCTCGATCTTGCTCAGAAAGGATTCATGCATACATAGATTTGATGTTGCAGACCTAGTTTGCACCAGTTTTGAAGGATCTCTAATGATTTGATGTAACGGGTGCTCTTTGGTCCACTTATGTTCATGAGGGAGTGGATTAGATGTAGATTGATCATTGTCAGCATCTAGGAATCCACTGTTATCTCCTTCAGATGGTTCAGAATGAATGGGGGTTTCAGTTGAAGTAGTAGTTGCAGAAGTTGCAGTAGGTACAGCTTGATCAGTCCGTTGATCAGTCCTTACAGTACATCCTACTGAGTCTGCTACTTTTGTCTCTTCGGTGTTGGTCACAACTTCAACTGTCGGAGTAGGTATTTGAACTGGAACTTCTTGCCGAATCGGGGAGTTGGATTCAGTAGAGATATCGGAAGTGGTTGGATGAGTAGTCATCGAGTCTTCCATCCTGTCAACCACAACAGATTTAGGCACATTAGATCCAAGAAATTCATCATAAAACAGTTCAAATAATAAATCCAAATCAGATAATTTAGAAGTAGACGATGAAGTGCCATCTTATTTGTTCTCTTGAGGTACAGGTCCTGGACTGGTTGGCCCAGAAGCTAGTACTCCGGTTATTACGGGTTCTGAACTGACGTGTGTCAGGATCTTAATTCTAAACAAGAATAAACACTCAGAAACAATATTAAAGGAGTTTGCGGAATAACACTTTAATATTCAAGAATCAAGGAAACAGTGAATCAGAAGAACAACTTGTAAACTTTATTGAATGATTATAAAGCTACAAGATTCAACACTCAACCTCAATATTGATGAACATGCTCACCAATACGAATTCTACTTCTCTAGAATTAGGATTACAAACCTTGAGGTTGATTCTCTCTAATAAAATAAAAACTCAGAATTCTAAAAAATTAATTCTAAACTATTCTGACTAATTCTATATATAATGAAGACAAAAGATAATTACAAATAATAAAAGATCTTCAAAATAATCTCCCATCTTTATCTCCAAGTTTTCCATAATCTTCAAACTTTATCTGCACGAATCTTGCTAATCTCTTAAGCAGGATTAAGTCTTCAGCAGTATTAATACTTTGAGCAGTATTAATGTTCAGCAGTACTAACTACTAGCAGTACTAAAATTGCTTAGCAGTAGTAATCTTGTTCAGTAGTATTAACTTCACTCAGCAGCATTTATCTCAGAAGTAGTAATCAAGATTCTTCTAGCAGCATTAACTGTACTTGTATATTTCTGAATTTCCCAACATCGTTCGAAAATTTCGATGTTCTTTGCGTCTATTTTTAGATCCGAGAGTTTTCTTGCATGAGGTGATTTAACTTGCCTAGATCTTTTCTTTGTCGAATTTCGAGCATTCTACAATTTTTAGAATTGTAAAACGATGAAAAATGAGTGAGATATGAGGTTTTAAAGATCGTTCGCCGGAAAAACGCACATGACCGGAATTTCACTGTTCATCGCCGGAAATTCGAGGTTTTAAGCTATGATACTGTCAAATCTTCACCACAAACCGGTTCTAAATGTCTATATCGATATATCTTCAGTTGATTGATATAAATTGAGCTAGAAATCGAGAGTTTTGATTTGTTGGAAAATCCTCGCCGGAAAAACTACTTCACCGGATCTGCACTGTTCATTCGCCGGAAAATCGATATGTTGTTAGATTTTTTGATGTTTTTCTCTTCAGATCTGTTAGTTTTAATGTTTTGATCAGTTTGAAACTCAATTGATCAAGAAATTAAACGTTTTGTGAGCTGTTGGAAAATCTTGCCGGAAAAAAGACCGGTGGCCGGAAAGTTTCTGATTCGCCGGAAACTTACTGTAATTCGATCCAGACTTGTTTGTTGTGTTATATTGATCGATTTTCAAATGCTTTACAAAGGTTTCAGCAAGAAATTGAGAGTTTTGGTTGTTTAAAAAATGCTCGAAGGAAAAAGTTTGTTATCTTGCCGGAAAGAAATTGTTACAACTCCGGTCATCAGATTCACGTTGCTGAAGATTTTTTTGCTGCTGAAAACGAATAGTTGATGATTATTTAAGTCATTTAGATGCAACAAAGAGATAAATTGTTTGTGATTTCATAAGAAAAAAAAGAAGCAGGTCACGTGATTTTATGTGTGAAAGAGAAAGATGAATAGTAAAACTTAACGGACCGTTAGTGTTCCGTTAGTTGTCTAACATTTTTGGTCCAAAAGTCAGTTAAATTGGCCAGATTTGTTTCTCATCCCCTACCATGTAGTGTGTGCCCTATCATTGCCTCTTCGAGCAACACATTTACGATTCTCAAGCCGAACTCCTATTCGACTCGCGGTTAACGACAGTTTCTTTGTTAAAAACTAAGGATGCACTCGGTTTGTCACGTCAAATTAACTCGTTATCATTCTTGTGGGCTTATCGGAACGAGTTGGGTTTCTACATTTCGAGATGTGTTATCGTGCCCTTAGTCGAGCTTACGGTGTACATCAAATCCGGTTTTAAAGTCGAAAACGAAGAATGAGAGCAACTTTCAAGGGGGAGTCGAGCTTACAATTGTTAATGCATGCACTAAAGTTTTTCAAGCAAATCAAGGGGGAGAGGAGATTAGAGCTTGAAAATGATTTACTTTCCAAAACTTTAGGGGGAGAATGTTAGTGATAATCCAAGATCAACTAAATTTTTGATAGAGAAAGTAGAGAGAGAAAAAAAAAGAGATGCGCCAAATGTAAGTTATATTCAAAGTAAGCGTTCCAAAGTTACATAACACAAGGCCACAAGGGACTTAAATACGCTTAGCCAATACCAGATATAAAAGCTTTAATACACAGTATTAGCACAAGCCTATAAATACAATGATTACTATAAAATCTGACTTAACAGTTAGTGTATAGAAAGTTTTGCAAAGTAAATAATTGTAAAAGGCCTTGGGCCTATTGGGCTTAAATGTTTAAGTTGGGCGTGGGTTTAAATGATGTAACAAGGGTGGCAGTAGGTAGTGGACTATAAATAGCCTTGTAATTGTAATGTTTCATTTCATAATTCAATATTACAAGATGTAGCCCTTAAATCATTCTCTCTCTCTAGATTAGATTTACTTTTTCTCTCTAGAATAAATAGTCCTCTCCTATTCTATATAGTTACATAATCTTGAGTTGTTGTAGATCTAGGACCTAACAAAGGGCGGAGATTGTTAGTTTTTCACAAAGGGGAAGATTATTATTCAGAGAAAGTGATGAAATTGAAGAAGTTTTGATAATCTTGATTCTTGCAATCATCAAAAAGGGGGAGAAATTCTAAAAGTTCAATTTCAAAGTTAATTTCAAAGCCATAAAGAGATGTCAAAGTGGAAAAGACTTGTGGAGAAATTTTGAAAGTTCAATTCAATCAAGTCTGATGAAAAAAAATTATTCAGAGATGATTCAAAGACAAATCAAGATGACTCGAGAAAGTTTATTTTCTGAAGACGATTCAAAGATCAGAGAGACGAAGATACGTGATCAAAGATTCCTCAGAGTTGAAAGAATTCTCAAAGTTTAACGAGAATAAAAGAAAGTTCAAAGGTTTCAAATTTGTTGATCAAGACTTGATGATTTTACAAAGCAAAGTGAAAGTCTTTTCAAGATTCTTCAAAAGATGAAAGATTGAAGATTGTCAAAGCTACAAAGTTTAAAGCTATCAGAGTTAAAGTTTTGAAGAATCAAGCGTTGAAGACGATTATAAAATTTTGTTAAATCTTGAATACAAAGGGGGAGAATGTTAGTGTATAAATTGTATCCAAGATTTAATGTGAAAAGTCAAAGTCTGTAAAGTCAAAATAGAATCAAGTCTTGTATAGTCAACCTTTGTGTTTTGAGAGTTTCAGCCTTATGAGTGTTTTTGTACTCCATATAAATAGCTTAGTGGTGTGAGTGTTTCATGTAACAAGGTGGTCTAGTATTATAAATGTAACACTTGTGATTTGGTGATATATACGACTACAGTTTCTCTCTCTACATACTCTCTCTCTCTCTACGATCTTAAATTGTCAAATCTTGATCTTGTTTGAATTGCTTGAATCTGGGAATCATACATTTTCATCCCGGAACCGGTCCCAGCGGTTCCGGGACCGATTCCAAAATATAGAGAACGATGTAAGCGGTTCTGGTTCCTTCATTCCAGGAACCGCTGGTTCCAGTTCTGGTTCCATAAAATATGGCCGGGTACCCGGTTATGCTCACCCCTAGGTGGAACCACATTATATATGCAAGTTATTTATTTATGTCTCACTACTTGTTGATTTCATATAGCATTAGTTATATATTTTGCTTATTCACTATTTTGTTGCCACCTATGAGATTTGGAACGTTGGTTCTAAAACAAGTAGAAAACCTTTGGGTCTTGCCAATGGAACTGAATTTTTCAAGAAACTTCTTTTTTCTTGATAGTTTCATCTTTGGGAGAATTAACCATTTCGATGTTGAAGAGATGGACTTGACTATAAGAATCTTCTCATGCTTAAGGATCCATCTTGACCTCAACGGTTCTTAATTTCTTTCATCTTCCATGACTTTTGAGACAAGAATGCAGCGGTTAGAATAATTCAAGATTAGTTGCCAGAGATTACGAGGTTGGATGGTGTTGAGAGAATGGTAAGGGTGGCCGTGTTTGGGGAGGTGGGGTGGTGGTATTTGTTGCTTCGTATTCGATTTGCAGGTGTTCGATGGAGGTGGGGGTTGGTCACAATGACTGTGGTGGCGTTTGAGGAATGTTGAGGGTGGTGCTATTTGTGAAGGGTCGCTGAAAAGGTGAGGATGGTGTTGTTTGAGGCCTGCGAGGGGAGGGGAAGGGGGGATAGGTGGGACCGAGTTTGGGTGGATGGGTAAAAGACAAAACAAGGAAAAGACAAAAGAAATATTAAAAGATGAAAATGCCTTTACTTAACAGACGCTTTTTAACATAGTTAATCAGATAGACGACTTTCAAATCAATATTTAAACTGTAATGACAATTTCTGTAATTATTGAATTTAAGGACGATGTTCATAATTTTTTTATGTAACCACAAAGGCCAAAATTGTAGTTTACTCTTATATTTAAACAAATTTTGCATTTAAACAATCTCAAAACGAGATCTATAAAACCCCATTTTCATTTTTTCCTAAATACATCAATAAGTTATCCTTTAAAATCACTTGCATTTAAAATAAGATTATTACGCAATCCTTAACATATTCATAAAAGTCGCCTTAGTAATATGTATAAGTATACCCCTTAAAGCTAACAATAAAAAAAAAATAGATTTCTTGATTAAATAGAGAAATATATTTGTTCTAAAATTGATAAGGAGTAAAGGTTTTCTTTATATTATATACTAGTGACGACAAAACACCTAAGAAATAAATCTTGGAAAGAGTAAATACGGATTTGATCCATGCGGTTTGGATAATATTATGGCATTGGTCCTTGAACTTTATTTTTTACAAGAAATCCTCAAGATTTACAATTTGTTTTGGATTTGGCCACTCGCACTAACAACCATCCATATGTCAACTATGTTCGAGGCAAAATGACACATTTACTCATTTCTCCATTTTAATATTTTTAGTTATTTTTTCTTATCACAGATCCTCATTTCACCGAGCATACAGAACATGAATAAACCCTAAAACCTGCCTAAAGTTAATTGTAATTTAACCATAAATCAAACCCAACAATTTTTGGCAAGTTCATCAAGAAATACAAAGATAAACAAAAAATTTATACAAAATTAAAACCCCAAATCAAGAAGATATAAACAAGAAAGGAACAATTTCATCGGGGTCCTTTTCCAAGGTTACCATCGCCCCTCTGAGATCAGTACACCGCCATATACCTCTCCTTGATATTGTAATTTGGTCATTGAACCAACAATCATGCATCCTCGATGAAGACTTCCCCCACCCACACCCACCCACCCCCCACCCCCTACATACATTGTTTTTGGGTGTTAAATAGCGAAGTAGAGGAGGGTTTTGTTATTTTGTTTTCCAAAATCTTTTTACATACATAGAACATCTTTGTATATTAGATAAAAGTGAGTGATCGAAAAGGATTTGTTGTTTTGTTCACAATCATTCAGTTTACACATTGTAAGTGCGTCCATGCATGTTAAAAGGTAGCAATTCCTCAAAAAAAGAAGAGTGTTTTGTTCAGATGTTTTTGAAGATATTTTCCAATGGCGTTTTCTCCATATCACTAGTACAAAATATGTTTTTATAAACGGTTGTTTTGGACTTTATGCACGTTTTGGAACCGCATATAAGGACGGTGTTTGTAAAAGTTTCTGACTTGTTACACAGTTCCAAAACCGTTTAGAAAAGGAATCTTAACCGTGTATAAAAGTTCTTATCTTACACGATTATTAAATGAAACCATTTAAAAAAGTCCTACTAACCGTTTATAAAAGTGTCTATCTTACATGTTTTTTTGCTAAAACGATTTACAATTTGTAATAATTTTTCACAATTTTCATAACAAAACCGTGTATAAATGCAACCATTTGTAAAAGAAATTGTAGACATTTGTACACGGTTTTTTACTTGAAACATGTATAATAAGTTATATTTATACTTTTGTTATAAGAAAAACATGACAAAACAACAGTAAATAGAAAGAATGAAATTTGTAATTCTTATTAATCATAAGCCCTTTAAATAGAGAGGAGTTTAAAAGAAAAGAAAGCATTCATTATAGTAAATTCTAATACTAGAAAAATATTTATTTCAATCAGTTCCTTTGATGATGGCACATAATCCATCTACACTCCTCCTTGTGTCGAGTCAAATGAGTGATGGTGCATAGTTCTTGCCTCATTAAAACCTTACGCCAAAGAAACAAAACCCGGTGGGAAAAATAAAAACTTCAGACGAAGGAAAGAGTACAAGGCACCAATAAACAATTCCTTTAGTTTACTATTTTTCTTGATGTGTACATCAATCAAGAGGTTTATAAAACAAGATGATTTATAAATTGTTGCCCCACTAAAACCTTGCACCAAGGAACAAAACTCAATGTGAAAAATAAAACCTTAGGCGAAGGAAAGAGCACAACATACCAATATCACATGTATAGTAGACTCCCCCTTTTGTCTACTACCCCCCTGATTCGTACATTAAACAGGGGAGTTTGGAAAACATTTGCATTTTAATAGTTTCTACCTGTTTCCAAAATATGGTTTTAGGTAATGATTTGGTAACATATGTCACATTCTCCTGACAACTTACTTGATTCTCTTGAATCTAGAGGACATTTTGTTACTGTTGATTGTATAGAAACATAAGCAAAATATGCTTTGTATTATCACCCTTGATGTATCTTACTTTTATTTATTCGATAGATGATGCATTATTTCCAGATATGCAAGTAGGAGAGTGGTTGAACTCAAAATTATAGCTCCTCTAATATTTGTAATGACAGTCCTTAATCATATACATTTTTTGAACAGTCTCATGGTGAGTAATATTCTTGGAATCGTTCAAGGAGGTAGTTACAAGGGTTAGCTTAGATTACTCCAAGCAATAGGAGTGTTCCCTGTGGTAATTCCTTATCTAGTTTGGGAACAACCTTTGTATGGTTTAGACACATACCTAATATCAACAAAGACATACCAAGACATTGTTTGGTGTTTTTCAATAAGAGCTAGTACTTTTGCTGCTTACATTCTAAGTAGGTATTGAAGTTACATTATCAATCCCATTTTTCTTTCAATAGGGAAAGTATAAGCCCATGTCAATGGTTCCAAAAGATTATATTCCAATGACGTTGCGTTGGCACTAAGCTAAATCTAGCTAACAAGTTCACTGAGAAATACAATATACGATCAAGTGTATTGTGCTAAGTACGACAATGCACATATTGTACTTAGATAGGGAATTCCAACTCCCCAACACCTTTTTGTCACCTTTCCTTATATCCAACACTTTGACTGGTCATGGAGTGCTAACCGGATGTGCTTTATCCATATTAAATTGCCTAATTATTTTCTAAACATATGCGATCCATGAATTAATATTTCACAAACTCGGTGTCCTAGCTCAAATAGCTTGACAAAACCAGGTTTTCCCAAGATTTTCCATCTCAAATTTAGATTTCAAGTAGCTTGTGGTTTATCTTATTTCATCAAGAGTGCCTATTATGTTCATAACATCGACATATAAAGCTACTTTGAAAATCTGGAACTTGTTTTCCTAAATAAATACGCAAAGGCACAGTTCATCGTTCTTATATACCCTTTCCCAATCAGGAATTCACTTAGTCGGGTATACCACATCGCATAGATTGCTTTAATTTATAAAGTGAGCTTTTTAATTTTATTGCAAACGCATTTCGTGGTTTAGAGTTACTTGACTTTGATAATGTAATACCATCAAGCATTTTTATATATCTTTTAATCTAGATCCCCATAGAGATATGTGGTAACCATATTCATGAGATGCGTTTCTAGTCCTTCGGAAACTACTAGGCTAATTAATTAGCAAAACGTTAAAACGTCCATCACGGGAAAGTAAGTCTTCTCATGGTCAATCCAGAGTGTTGTTAGAAACCTTGCACCAAAGGAGAGACTCAAACATTATGACTTAATTATTCTCATTACGCTTTATGAAAGATGATTTATCTATGTCTTACAGGCTTTACATTTGGTGGGTTAGCACTACCAAACCAAATACCTGTTTATTTGTCAAATAATATGATTCTCCTGGATTGCTTCTTTTCATTTAGGCCAATTTGTTCTTTGTTGATATTTTTCAACTAAGCATGGTTCGATGTCAAAGCAACAACATATGTGAAATATACAACAAATTAGTATGAATGATCTGCTTATCAACTCATATGCACTCTCATAGTTCATTTTAGATTTCTTTGATCTCTATAATAAATATTAACTTCGGAGCGTCCTCCAGTAATGATTCATAGACATAGTTTAATCAGATACAATCTCATGAGAGGTTTATGTATTTATAACAAATAGTTGTGCCTTACTCTTCTCTTCCTTTAGATGAGAATCTATCGAACCAAGTAGCTTCCCTCATTTCTGTTTGGGAGCTATGACCTCAACCACACCTCCACCATGTGTGATTACAACGCACCTTCCAACGACGTTGTGCCCTTGTTTAGGGACTTTAACCTTGCGAATATATTTGCAGCTCGTATACGTGATCTTGTCACTTCTGGAATAACATTAAACGTATCAAGTATTGAGTCTGATTCGTTTGACTTTAACTTTACATTATGAAGTTTGGGGATCAACATGAGACAGAGTGGGAATATTCAATGACACTTCCTGTCGTTCCTATGGAAAATCCTTTTTCCTATCTCCCCCAACGACGGGAAGACTGTCTCATCAAAGTGATAATCCGCCAATCTAGCGGTAAAAAGATAACCCGTCAAGGATTCTAATTAGCAGATATTTTTTTGGAGATTCATATCCAACAAATATACTTAATCATTTTAAATACCCATTTTGGTGCGCTGTGGGGACACAATTGGCACATATACTTCACAACCAAACATGCGTAAATGTAAAATATCAGGCTTATATCCAGTTACCAACTAGTACACATGAGACTGGTTAGCTAGTAATAGGTCTCAAAATGAAGAAGTAAAGCTACGTATAGTATTGCATAACCCCAGACACATGTAGGTAAATTGGTGTGTATAACTAATGTCTTGGCTACCATCTTTATTCTTTTGATGACAACTTCTACAAGACCATTTTAGATATACATATGGGGTATATGAAACTCTACATTGATCCCAACACATATGTAATAATCATGAAATCCTTATGATGTAGATTCTCTAGCATTCCAAGTCATGTAGACTTCTAAACGTATAGCTAGTGCTAGGAGTGCAACATTTCATGTGGACAATAATACGACACTTTCATCATGTCGATACTAGAACCATAAAGTACTCTAATGGTCCGCATTCTGGATGTTTATGTTCATAAATATCATCTTGTATTCGTTGTAAGAATGGAATATTTTGTATTATGTCCTTAGCTTTAGGATGGTCTCATTCATGTATTGGCGAAAGATCAGGGTATACAAAAGTTTTAGGTATTCAAGAGGGCATATTATGATAATGGTGTTGCTTCTTATGTTGCGGAAGTCAATAGTTTCAATTTGCCTCATTTTTGCCTTTCATTCGAAAGAGAATGTGTCTATGTGTATTTTGCAAACACGGATCACTATGTCATGACCATGGTGTCTCATGTGAAACATATATGTGTCATTGTCCAAAAATTCTTTATTGGTGACAAAATATGATTTAGTAACCTAGATAATCCACTAATTTGACACGTTAATTTCTCTAATATATGTTCCTTTCATATCATTAGAGTTGATGTACATATACTCAATTACATTCTTATAATATGATTTCCAGTTGATATGAATATTTTAACAAGTTTTTTATTAATATAGTGCTTCAGAGACTATTAATCTTGTACCAACAAGAAAATGACAGTATATCATCTAAGTATTTTGGTTTGATAAATTATAAAATAAATATTAGTCAATCTCTTTAGATTGTGTGAAATGTTCTACAAAAACTCAAGTTCTCCTTGATACAATCCTACACGGAACGAAGAATATTGAGAGTTTTGTATTTGTTTTTAATGTATTTCTTTACATCTATAATGGTTATCAATTTGTCAGGATCTAATTCTTAACAAGAATAATGAACTCAGAAACAATATTAAAGAAGTTGCGGAATAACACTTTAATATTCAATCATCAATGTAACAGTGAATCAGAAATCACAATCTTGTAAACTTTATCGAATGATTAAAGCTACAAGATTTCAAACAAAACCTCAATATTGATGAACAGGCTCACCAATACGAATTCTACTTCTCTAGAACTAGGGTTCTAAACCTTGAGGTTAATTCTCTATATGAAAACAAAAACTCAGAATATTGTCTATGAAACTATTCAGACTAATTCTATACATATACTAAAGATAAAAGATAATTACAAAATATAAAAGATCTTCAGTATATTCTTCCATAGTTATCTCCAAGCTTTCCATGAATATCTTCAATCAATACAGTTGTCTTCATTGCCATACGAAGTCTTCATCTCATAAGCAGCACTATCTTCATGAGCAGTATTAATACACAACAGCATTAACACTCTGAGCAGTATTAAGTCCAGCAGTATTAATTATGCTCAGCAGTATTAATTCCTTAGCAGTACTAACTACTAGCAGTACTAACTCTCCAAGCAATACTAACTATTAAAGTAGCAGTACTAACTTGTCAAGCAGTATTAAATCTACTAGCAGTAGTAATCAGTTGTACTAGCAGCATTAACCATACTTGAGTAATTCTTTAATTCCCAACAATCTCCCCCTAACTTGACTTTTAGGAAGAGAAATCAAGTTCTTCAATTTTGGTCTTCAAGATGCTTTCAACACTACAACTTAGTTGCCCAAATTTGGATCCAGACCCAGACTTTGATTGATTGTCCTTCTTACCACAATTCTGGCCATTTCTGATTCCTTTGCACACACTAGCTTAGCTTTCAGCATCCCTTCCAGCTTCTCCTTGCTATGATCATAAACTTTATCCACCAGGTAGTATTCATGATAACATTTATCAATTGTGATCATGTATACACCACAGTTTTCAAATAGTATCCAGTGATCAATCTTCTTGAACCCATATTCATGATGTAGATCCTTGATCCTGTAAACCACCTTTTCTGGTTCAAACATCATACAAAGATATTCCATTGCAACCTTGAGTAGATTTTCTTCATTTCCTTTCAAAACATGCTCATAAAGCTTCATTCCCACCTTATGCATCTCTTCAAGGTCAGCCCTGGAGCAACTTCTGATTACTTTCCCCCAAGTTGAATATACTTCAAATACATCCCCAATTCTTTTCAGTCTAAAGTAATCCTTTCTGTTGTCTCTCAGAATGTCCCAAAAGATGATTTTTGGTGCTTTCACAGAAATGGGAACAGCCTGTACTGGTTCTATTATAGTCATATAAAGACCCACATGCTCATCAGATTGCTTATTGGACTGCTCTGGGTTCTGCACAGATTCTACTGAAGGTGTAACTGAAGGTTCTGCCTCTTTTTCAGCTTCTTCAACCCTTAGCTTCTTGGACTGTTTCTTGGAAGCTATGGTCTTTACTCTTTTTGCAGATTTTACTTCCATACCAACATTCTCCTCTTTAGTGTCTTCAGCCTTTTCTTTGGTAGGAGTGACTTCCTCAGGGAATGGTTGTTGAATGTTGAGATCATGCCTCTCTTTCATTCTTCTTTCAGCCTCTTCCCTTTGAGAGGAGTCCCCTTGAAGCTTTGCCATTTCCTTCTTGTATAGCTCCTCAACCTTGTTGTATGCCATGTTAGTGAACATTTCTCCTTTGACACCAATTGAGTCTTTCAGGAAGTTTATCATTTTTCTCCTTTCCTGATTGGCCAAAAAGGTCTTGGAAGGTTGTCTTTTCTGCTTCTTGACTGGCATTCTTTGCTTAGATACTTTCACTGATATTTCTCTTGGCCTCAGCTGCTGCTTTCATGCTCTTTTGATACTCTTCATTGAGCTTTTTAGCCATATTCAGTGCAAGCTCCCTGTCTTTTTCAGATTGAGTTGTTCTTCTTTTTCCATCTCATCTTGAAGCTGTTTTGCCACTTCTTCATCCAACTCAATCTGATTCTTCTTCTTTAAGGGTTGCTCAGATTCAACCATTTTAGCTTTTCCCTTTGCATCCTTCAAACCTGCCTCACTTCTTTCTTTTCTTTTCTTTTCAAGGCCTCCTTCTTTAATGACCACTCCCTTGGCCTTTTGAGTAGCCTTAGGAGTGTCATTCTTTGCTTTTACCAAAGTTTCTGCTATTTCTAATTCTTCAACAGATAGCCATGTTACTGCTGCTACCTGTTCTGTTTCTACTGCTGCTTGAACCTCATCTGTTTCTGCTTCTTTATCCCCCTCAAAATCAAATCCCATCCCAGATGTACTTTCCTTCTTTGCTTCATCCTCTTGATTCTCCCCCTTGTTGAAAGCATCATTAGCATTTTTCCTCTTCTTCAACACAAATTGCCTTCTCCTCTTCTTGTGCACCAATCTTGTCACCATTTTCTTCAATTTGGTAATCTGTACTTGTTGAGACAGAATTACCATTTTCATCTCTTCAATGTCTTTGCCTTGCTTGATGATATCCAGATTAATGTTGCCCAAAGTTTCCATCAATTTATTGTAGTCATATCTGTCCTCACCTCCTTTGGGTGTTTTTACCACCTTTGGAAGATCATTTGATCTTTTAGTAGTAGAGGTCTTCTGCCTAGCAGAAGCACCTGCTACTCCCTTGGGTTCTTGGCACCGGGGACCTTTGGATGATTGCTCACCCAAAGTTGCCATGGGGAAGGTCATATTGTTGTTACCACTGGCCTCCTCTGTGCTAGTAGGAGTAGTGGCAGCCTTTGCACCCATATGCTCATGCATCTCCTCAGTGAGCACCTCCTTGGGGTTGGGAGAAACCCCTGTGGTTTCCCTATAGATATTCTCTAATGGAGAATTCTCCATTAGAGGGCTTAAAGGCTTTGAGGGTGAAGGTACAAGAAGGGAAGGAGCCTTCTTTACCTTTTTCCTGATGTAGGTATTGGTGATTGGTGAACTTGGTTTTTTGAAGAAGGGACTGAGGGATTGATATACTGATTGAAGGTTGGGATTGGCTCTCAGTGGGATGGTCTAGTGAGGGCCTTGACCCTGATGCCATACCTTCTTGATTGTGGGACACCACCATCATTATAGAGAACAATAGGGTGCCAACTCCTTCCGAGTCCTTGGCAGATCTCTTCATATTTGAAAAGACCTTGCCTTTAGGGATTTTAGGTACATATACCTCATCAAACTGAGGTATATCCGTCAATTCAGAGTTGATAACTACCTGGACAAATCTTGGATACATGTAAAAACTCTTTTTATTGTCCAAGTTTGACACAAGGTCTTGGAAAATCATTTGTGAAAAATTATACTTTCTGGTAGTGGCCAAGCAGACCAAAGCATAAGCAATGGTGCTACTGAACTCACTCCATCCAGTAGTTTTTCTAGAAATACAGTGCATCAGGGTATGGACAAAGAAACGCCATTGGGGAGAATATTTGGCTTTTGAGAACTTGAAAACACCCAATGGGCCTCCATACCCCATTCTAGTAAGAGTGGAAAACAGTTCATCATTAGAGATAGATGAGATACCTGAGGCATCGTCTAGACGTAGACTGATGCGAATTACCTCTTCAGAAACTGTCAAGGGTTTGTCACACACCCTTGTCTTGATAACTTTCACACCATTTTCAGTAACAATGGTGGCATTGGCCCAACACTGCTTCTGGTGCTCAATGTAGATGGATGGTGACACTGAAAGAGCATACGCGATATGGTTGGTCTTGAGAAAATCAATTATTTGATGAAATCCATCAGCCTGCTTCGGCTTTTGAAGCATTGCGATTTCGTTGTGCTCATCAATGAACGCCATGGATTCCATCTAGCTTGAGTGTTCTTGCCTGAAACTTACTAGGTGCTTGAGAGAAAAAAAAATTAGAGAGAAGATGAACAATATTCAAAGAGTCGTTATGAGCTTTTAGTCGGGCGAAAAGGGTATTTATAGTATTCGGGACAGAAGTAGTATTAACTGAGAGCAGTATTAACAACTAGCAGTATTAACTAACTAGCAGTATTAACTGAGAGCAGTATTAACCACTAGCAGTATTAACTAACTAGCAGTATTAACTGAGAGCAGTATTAACCACTAGCAGTATTAACTAACTAGCAGTATTAACTGAGAGCAGTATTAACCACTAGTAGTATTAACTAACTAGCAGTATTAACTTTGCATTGGCAGTATTAAAACTGCATTGGCAGCATTAACTGCACTTACACTATTTGAAGCTTGTGATAGTCTGAGCAAGGTAATAACTTCCTGAGAAAGATGATTAGTATCACTAAAAAAATAAACAAATAACAGGTATGTAAACACTTTTTAAACATGAGCTCATTCAGAGTTGATCATGCCCACACTTGTGACCAAGAAAGTGAATCTACCCACATCAAAAGCTTTAGTGAATAGATCAGCAAACTGGTTGTCAGTATGAACTTTAGCAACTTGAATAAGCTTCTTTTCATTACAATCTCTAATAAAGTGATACCTGATCTCAATGTGTGCTTTGTTTTGGAGTGCTTGACAGAATTGTTAACAATGCTTATAGCACTGCTATTGTCAATGAAAATTGGAGTGTGAAGAAAGGTTACCCCATAGTCCAGCATTTGATTCTGAATCCATAGAACCTGAGAGCAACAACTTGCAGTAGCAATGTACTCAGCTTCTGTTGTAGATAAGGACACTGTGGTTTGCTTCTTACACTGCCAAGATACTAGTCTTGCACCCAAAAGCTGACATCCACCTGAAGTAGACTTTCTATCCATATTAGCACCACCCAAGTCACTGTCTGAATATGCAATCAAGTCAAAAGTATATTCATACGGATACCAAAGACCTAATCTAGGTTGCCCTCTTAAGTATCTGAAAATCCTCTTAACAGCTTGAAGATGTGATTGCTTTGGCTTGACTTGGAATCTGGCACACACACATACTGGAAACATGATGTCTGGTCTTGAGGCTGTGAGATACATGAGAGATCCAACCATTGATATATATAGATGGACATCAACATCCTCCCCCTCAAGATCAGCAGTGATCTGTTTATGAGTCCCCATTGGTGTGCTTGCTGGCTTTGAGTCTGTTAAACCATACTTATCCAGGATGTCTTTCACATATTTTGATTGACTTATAAAAATTCCATCTTTCTGCTGTTTCACTTGAAGCCCAAGGAAGAAGGTGAGTTCACCCATTGAACTCATTTTAAAGCTCTTGTGCATCAACTTTTCAAAGTCTCTACACATCTGATCTTTTGTGGATCCAAAGATGATGTCATCCACATAGATATGAACAAGTAGGATGTCCTTCTTGCTTCTTTTAATGAAGAGGGTCTTGTCAATTAATCCCCTTTCAAACCCATTTTCTAAGAGATAGGTAGACAGAGTATCATACCATGCACTTGGGGCTTGATGTAGACCATAAAGTGCTTTCTTCAGTTTGTATACTCTGTCAGGATATGATGGATTTTCAAATCCAGGGGGCTGACAGACATATACTTCTTCATCAATTGTACCATATAGAAAGGCACTCTTCACATCCATTTGATATACCTTGAACTTCATGTATGAGGCATAGGCTAGAAATAGCCTAATTGCATCTACCCTTGCAACTGGAGCAAAAACTTCTTCATAATCTATGCCTTCTTCCTGAGTGTACCCTTGTGCCACAAGCCTTGCTTTGTTCTTGACTACAATTCCTCTCTCATCCTTTTTATTTCTGAAAATCCACTTGGTGCCAATAGCTCTATGACCTTTTGGAAGGTCCACCAAGTCCCAAACTTCTTGCAACTTGAATTGTAGCAACTCTTCTTGCATGGCTTCTATCCAACTTGAATCTTTCATTGCGTCATAAACCTTCTTAGGCTCAATCTGAGATAGAAAGCAAGAGAGTATTGTATGTTGCTGATCCTGCAACTCTTGAAGTCTGCTTTGATTTCTAGTTATCATAGGAGAAGATATGTCTCCTATTACCAGCTCTGGAGGATGGTTCTTTTGTGTTCTAGTCTGATGACTAGGTTCTTCATTGATTCCCACTTCTAGATTGGAATCATTTAAGTCAGCTGAAGGGATCTCATCAGCTACTTCTAGTTCTTCATGCTCTGAATTCTCCTCATCTCTTCTTTCTTCTTCACTCTGAATTGGTTCAGTAACAGTCTCCTTTTCACAGATTTCAACAGGATCTATTGTAGGTATGGGAAAGATCACAGACTGAGGAATAGTGTCTTGTACTTGTGCATCCCCTGATCCTCCACTTCCCGAACCTGCATGATCATCACTACTGAAACCCAAAGAGTTAGTTAGTGAATCAATATCAAACAACCACTGAGGACCTGAACCAATAGGATTTGGTGTGTTCTCATTGCATTTGACATTGTCACTTTCCTCAATTATTCTAGAAGAAGAATTAAACACTCTGTAATCCTTACTCTGAGATGAGTAACCAACAAGAAAACCATCATCTGCCTTGCTATCAAACTTTCCTAAGTGAGTTTTGGTATTGAGAATGGTACAAGGACACCCAAAAGGTTTGAAAAATCCAATAAATGGTTATCTTTTATTTAAAAGCTCATATGGTGTCTTGTTTTTAGGCTTTACTACTAGAACTCTAATTTGGACATAGCAAGCAGTATTAACTGCTTCAACCTAGAAAGTAATTGGAAGTTTGGAATCAGCTAACAGAGATCTAGCATCCTAAATCAGTGTCCTATTCCTTCTCTCAGCAACACCATTTTGTTGTGGAGTCCTAGGAGCACTGTATTGCCTCTCAATTCCTTTTTCCTCACAAAAGGTGTTTAGGTCATGATTTTTAAATTCAGTACCATTGTCTGACCTAATGACTTTTACTTTTTGATTTGTTTGGTTTTCAATTCTTAGAATAAAGGATTTGATCAGTCCACTTGTCTCATCCTTAGTCCTTAGAAAATATACCCAAGTAAATCTAGAGTAATCATCAACAATAACTAAGCAATATGATTTCTTACCTATACTCATAACATTTGTAGGACCAAACAGATCCATATGCAACAACTGAAGAAAATTAGAAATAGTGTTCAACTCTTTGGACTTATGAGAAGTTTTGTGTTGTTTGCCTTTGAGACAGGCAACACAATGATCATCACTTGAAAAGACTTTTGAAGGCAAACCTCTTACAAGGTTGTTTTTAACAATTTTATTCATTGTTTTAAAATTCATGTGACACATCCTTCTGTGCCAAAGTGATGATTCATCCAAAGAAGCTTTTGAAACAAGACAGTTTAGGGATGAATCAGTTGAGACATTTTTCATATCCAAGCAATAGACATTATCCTTTCTGGGAGTTCTTAGTAGTATCATCTTTTCATCAACTACCTTGAATCCAGGAGCAAGAATAATGCATTCAGAATCAGTGAATAATATACTATGCTTTTTGTCACAAACCTGTGATACACTTAACAGGTTGTACCTTAACTGTTCAACATAAAAAACATCTTCAAAGGTCATTTTACCTTTTGTTACATCACCCTTACCACTGATCTTACCTCCATCTGGAGTATTACCAAAGGCAACATGTCCTCCATCAATTTTCTTGAAATTCTTGAGGCAAGCCATGTTCCCTATCATGTGCCTAGAGCAACCACTATCAACATGCCAGATGCTCTTTCCTTTCAGCTGTTGGTTGTCCTGCACATAAGATAAAACAATTAGTATTGATTGGGAACCCAAGCCAAAGTGGTGTTGGGTCTCCCTTTCTCATCAAAGTATTTACATTCCTTTTTGATGAGATTTTTAAAATCAGAGCACTCTTTACTAGAGTACTTTGTCAAGATGATTGGGCTAGCCGCAAAAACACTAGAAGTAGTACTAACTTTAGAAGTACTAACAGAGTTAGCAGCACTAATAGGTTTAGCAATACTAACAGAGTTAGAAGTATTAACATTAGAAGAAGTACTAACAATGTTAGTTTTAGAAGTACTAATACTCTTAGCAGCACTAACATTGGTAGCAGTAGTATTGCTTCTAGCAGCACTATCATTGTCAGCATCACTATTTGTGGTAGCAGTACTAACAATTTTAGTGCTTTTGGGAATCCACATCTTGACACTTTCTTTCACATTCTTTTTCTTCATGTGTCTTTTAGCTTTAACAGATTTCTTAGCCACATGGTTCCTTTCATCCTTCCTATAACCAAAGGGTTTTTGTATAAATCTTTGAGAATTCATCCTTTGGTTAATAGGATTAAAGTAACAGTGCTTGGCAAGATGATTCAATTTGCCACATATGAAACAAGATTTTGGTCTGATGATTTTACTCAGATCAACTCCTTGTTTCTGAGCCCATTGATTATTCCAATTTCTTTGATTTCCCCTCCTTTTATCATGTTTTAGGGGCTCAGACTTATTACATGCACACTGTTTGCAAGGAACAGGATTCACAACTGTGGTCTGCTTGTAATGGACCTTCTTAGACTTTCCCTCAGTCTTCTTTATGTCCTTAGATTTTACCCAAATCTTTCCACAACCCTCATTGGTAATAATGTGATTCTCTAGAGGAATCTCACCACTCACATTGTTCTCCTTACTCTTACCAGCTTCTTTCTCAGTCTTGTCCTCAACAACTACTTCATCTAAGGGATCTATCTCAGTGGCTCCCTCAGGCAAGTCCTTCCTATCCTTGGTCTATAGCAAGTCTGATATAGGAGGGATGTAGTTGTTGTTGTATGGTGGTGGTGTGGTATTGTACCCAATTCCTCTTCTCAATTTGTCATGAAACTGAGTTTGTAGTAAAGAGTCCATTTCTTTAGAAGCATTGGAAAACTTTTTTACATCCAGCTTAACCTTGGCTAGCTCTCCTCTCAACTTTTCATTCTCCTCTTTAGATTTGGTCAGTTGGATTTCTAGGTCATTTTTCTCCCACTTCCAGTAATTTGTATCATATGAGTGTTAAAGTTCATTGGCTTGGAAACTTTTAATTTGTTTCTCAAACCTCTCAACAATTCTCACATGGTCTTTTATATCTTTTTCTAACCTCTTAAGGTCATCACTCATATTCTGGTTGTGATCCCTGTACCTTTTAACAGTGTCAATGCAAGTTTGAGAACAGAGATTAGAAAGTACCTCAGTTGGGAGATCAGATACCTCTGCCATAAGAGCTTGATTTTGAATAGCCTCTTCTGCTTGATCACTCCAGTCAAACCCCATTCCTTGTTGAGAAACAAGAGCTTGAGCAGAGTTTCTGTTTTGGTTGAAGCTTCCAGTCTGAGCTTGTTGGTGGTTGTTGTAAGACACTCCACTTCTGCATTCTCTGGCAAAGTGTCCCTTTAGATGACACTTATAGCACTCCACCTTTGACTTATCAAAGCCTGCTCCATCTTCTCTTCTTTGGGAGAAGTTGTTTCTCCCAGTCCTCTTGATGAACTTTTTCACCCTCATAGAAAGCATGGCCATCTGCCATTTAATGTCCATCTCTTCAAGATCATCAGGATGAAGTTGTTCCAAGTCATCATTGATTAAAGAGGTGTTTCCATGGCTGGAAAGAAAGGCTTCAAAAACAGTTTCAGTGTCTTTCTCTTGATTTACTCCATTAGCAGCATTAACTGATTCAGGGTTAGCACTAGAATCAATTGATGCTGATAGGAGTGCAGCATTATGGACATATCCAGTAGGCTTCTTCTTTGCTTCCACCTCAGATTCAAACACTCTCAGATCATTGTATAGATCATCCAGTTCCTTTTCTTCCAATTGTTCATTCTGTCTGAATGAAACAGTATACATGGTCCATTCATCTCCAAGGGACCTTAAGAACTTTCTGTTTACATCATCTTGATCAATTTGTACTCCCATAGTAGCTAGTTCACCAATCAGCTTATTAAACCTGTCAAAAGTTTGAGTCATGGACTCATTCTTAGTTGACATAAAGTTTTCATACTGTTGCTTCAATATTGCCTTCTGATTTCTCTTGGTACTTTTGGTACCAGAGAATCTCTTTTCTAGAGCATTCCAAAGCATCTGTGCATCAGTGCAATTGCAGAATTGGTGTTGATATTCATTGGGAATAGCTAAGAGTAGTGTGCTCAAGGCTTTCATCTTTGTCTACCTTGTCTTCCTTTCTGCATCCGTCTTTGGTGGGATTCTTTTTCCATCTGCACCAATCTTTCCTTCATCAGATGGGCCATTCTCAATGATGTCCCACATAGAGTAATCTGTGAGGAGAATGTATTGCTTGATCCTAATCTTCCACATATCAAACTCATTAGATCTGAGCCTTGGAACCTCTGAGACAAGAGTACTGTTTGATTCAACTGTGTTTTCCATGATGAATGAAGGTTTCTGAGAATACTAGCTCTAATACCACTTGTCAGGATCTAATTCTTAACAAGAATAATGAACTCAGAAACAATATTAAAGAAGTTGCGGAATAACACTTTAATATTCAATCATCAATGTAACAGTGAATCAGAAATCACAATCTTGTAAACTTTATCGAATGATTAAAGCTACAAGATTTCAAACAAAACCTCAATATTGATGAACAGGCTCACCAATACGAATTCTACTTCTCTAGAACTAGGGTTCTAAACCTTGAGGTTAATTCTCTATATGAAAACAAAAACTCAGAATATTGTCTATGAAACTATTCAGACTAATTCTATACATATACTAAAGATAAAAGATAATTACAAAATATAAAAGATCTTCAGTATATTCTTCCATAGTTATCTCCAAGCTTTCCATGAATATCTTCAATCAATACAGTTGTCTTCATTGCCATACGAAGTCTTCATCTCATAAGCAGCACTATCTTCATGAGCAGTATTAATACACAACAGCATTAACACTCTGAGCAGTATTAAGTCCAGCAGTATTAATTATGCTCAGCAGTATTAATTCCTTAGTAGTACTAACTACTAACAGTACTAACTCTCCAAGCAGTACTAACTATTAAAGTAGCAGTACTAACTTGTCAAGCAGTATTAAATCTACTAGCAGTAGTAATCAGTTGTACTAGCAGCATTAACCATACTTGAGTAATTCTTTAATTCCCAACACAATTTGAGTGTGTATATTAATTTTATGCTTAACATAAATTTCAAGGAAACATATGCTTAATCAATCTTAAATTAATATGATATAGTTTATTTTCAATTTGTTCCTTTTACGAAAGAACTAGTGATTAATGTATTTCCTCTTTGACTATCCAATATCAACTGGGCAGTAGTTGCATCTCTGCTCCAAAGATTGGAAAATCCTTCCAACTATTGTCATGACCCTAACCCTTCCCATGGTTTTGTCCACGTGGTACATAGATGCCACGTGTGAGAAATTGTCTTTCATTCACTATTCTTTGGATTTGTTTCCACCTCTAACACTTTCATTATTGATCTCGGGAATTTTCTTTGTCCCAACATATCTGGTGTTGTTATTTGAAAGAACCTTGTTGTGTCTATCACCCACTTGCAGGAGGTTGATGAGTTTGTTTAAAGGTTCTGTTCCAACTTATATTGGTTCATTAATATTTACTGATATATGAAATGTGGAAATAATGTTATAAATTATGTCATCTTCTTTGAGTTCCTTGCCACAGAGATTGAGACGCATTTTGGATATAACATTTCTTTGTTGAGATTGGTTACCTTTTTGTAATCGAGTAAGCGGGTTTCATTCCGATGTACGATTAGTTCTGGAAGTACACATTCATGAGTACTCCCGATTCTCCTTTTCGGAGCATCCCACAATTCTTTGGGGATTTCTAGTTATGGTAATCCTATGAAAGTTATATGTCGTCTCAAAACATGATGGTATTTGTTTGTACCTTTTTAGAAGGTTGGTTTTAGGGTCAATAGGGAGTCGATAGACTTTAGGTATATTCTTGTACCTTTCCAACAAAAGTAGTTTTACATTGAATATTCATATTTGTACTCAAGGTCTTTTGAGTCCAGGACATTGAATCACGGATGCGTTGTTTCAACAATTTAAGTAATTAAGGGATAATATATGAACTTCTTTTTTTTCTTTTTTTTTCTTTTTGTTCACAGGACAATAAATTATGATGCATGTGAAATTTCATTATCATAACAATATTGGATTTTTGCATGTTTGCATATTTTGGTTGATAATACTTCATCAATATTTCCACTTTCGAGAATAAATCGCTCAATATATTGGGTTTCCAGGTAGTATGGGAATCACGTGGATTTCTTAAGTCCCTACACACCTTAAGATTATTTACACCCGTTTGACAAAATTCTTTCGGTATCTTGCAATTTATTTAATTGGTAAACTTTGACATGAGGTCATAAATGAAATTAAATTCAGAAAAAAATATTATCATATTAGTATTATGGGAGCTTTTGGCACAATGTAACACCCCTAAAACTGGAAAATAGCAGACAAATAGAACTTCCAAAACTCCCTTAAATATACAACTTGAAATAACAAATATCTAAAGTTTACAAGGGAAATAACACTACAACATGTATCAGAGTTCTAACGAAACTATCTAGTCCCACAAACGGGGGACAAGGTCAGTCGGGTGTTACTAAAACCACCAAATCTGCTATCTTCTCAAAACCAGATGACGTCTCTCGATCCATCCAAACGGAACTTATACCAAGCTCCACTCGCCACTTAGATCCATCTAAGACCTGATATACATGTCGAAAAGAAAAAGTGTTAGGCTTAACGCCTAGTGAGTTAAAGCAATTTTATCACATAAATCATAAAACGTTTAAAAAGAATACTTTATTCTAAAAACGATCGTCCCTAAAATATTATTTATAAAACGTTTTGATCGCAAACCATATTATTTTCAATACCAAATATCCCCTTTAAAATAAGGTTCACCATCCATTTTTCCCAAAACACACCCACGAGGTATTTCATAAAAATACTATATTTATATAAATAAAATAATACGTTTTAACACCGAAGGTACGGGCAAGGGAATACCCGAAGATAACACCTTCCGGTGACGGGGGAGACTGTAACACCCCTAAAATTTGAAAATAGCAGAAAATTTAAAACTTCCAAAAATCCCTTAAATACATAAGTAAAAACACGAATATCTAAAGTTACAAGGGAAGAAACAGAATAACATGTATTAGAGTTCTAACAGAACTATCTAGCCCCACAAACGGGAACAAAATCCGACAGGTGTTACTAAAATCACCAAGTCTGCTATCTTCTCAAGCGCGGATGACGTCACTAAAGCCATTCTACCAGAACTTCTACTCATCTCCACTCGCCACTCAGATCCATCTAAGACCTGATATACATGTCGATAAGAAAAAAGTGTTAGGCTTAACGTCTAGTGACTTAAAGGAGTTTAATCATTTATAAAACATAAAATGTTTTAAAACCAATAATCCACTATATAGGCATCCGTTCTTGAAACATAAGATATAAAAGGTTTTACATTCAAATCACGTCTCTACTCACATCATTTTAAGCAAATAAACGCCAATTAATATCTCCCAAAACGAACCCATGAAATATTACATTGAAAGCCAATTATATAATTAATGGTACGTTTCCACACCGAAAGTGAGGGTAAGGGAATACCCGAAAATAACACCATTCGGTGACGGGGGAGACCCGAATTCCACTGAATATGGCGGAACATAAAGTTAAGCCACTTATCAACGTTCACGAGATTTACTACGGGTCATGGATCCCCGTATACGGCACCATTGAGAAACCACCGCAAGGTACCCAAATGACCCTAGTCTACTCGACCTCTAGATAGGTGTCACCACAAAAATCACAAGTCTCCGTATCCGGCTCACCATGGGCACCACCGCAAGACTTAGCTTCGTATACGTCTCTTCAAGAGCACCACCGCAAGCATACAAAATCACATGACTTGGGGACCACTCACTAGACTCAAACATGGACAACAAGACTACATGATGAACAAACGACTCTTATGCCTATGGATCCATTGCATTATAGTCTAAACAGTACATGACTCCAAATGAGTGAACTAATGCATTCAAACATGTACTAACCAACACTTGTATAAGAGTTATCTTTCCATAAAATGCTCCATTGAGCCACTTAAACCGGACAACGTCCCAAAACTCCTTAGAGTAACAACCAAGTCATAAGGAACATTATAAAACACTTGGAAGTTAGATAAAGCCAGCATGACTATATACGCCGATAAACATCTTTTCCAAAAATGAGCAATTACTTAAATTATGAACGGGCCAAGGCCTAATTCGTAAATTCACATCTTTCTCAAAATATAAATGTAAGGTCAAAAGATGACCGTTCCCAAAAACTCACACTTTTAACATCAAATTAGTTTAAAGTTCCGATATTCAAAACTCGTAAGTTGGGCAAAAACCCCAAAAACAAACCACCACCAAAATACTTGTCCATAAGCTTTTAACTCTTAAAATCTTTCCATTCAAAACTATTTGTGACCTCATTTACACACATTAGACAATAAATGAAATGTGTACCCAGTTCTTCAAATCCAATAAAATGTTTACTAGTGAACCAACATCCTTTTTGGTGACCAAAATGCCCAACAACACATTATAAATCTTTCATAACTATATAGCAACTCATTATGCCCAAAATACCCAAAATCACTAAAACTCTTGAAATATGAAGTGAGCACATATTTATAGGTTTAAGACCCAAAACATTATATTTTGTCATGTATATAGTTTTTGTAAAGCAACTAGAACTCACCTTGCTAGATTTAGACCAAATCTAGGTTTTACCCATAAAGCTTGAGCTCCTAGAATGAGATCTTGATCACCTCCACTAGCTCTAAGCTTGCACTACAAACTTTAGCTACAAATATTCCTAAGTTAAACTAACCCCAACAAAAGGAAAGGAAGGATAACCTTGAAACCCTAATTTCTTAGGTGAAGGAAAAGAAGGGGTTACCTTGATTGAAGCTTGAATACACCAACAAAACACTTCTAGATCACTAATGTGACCTCAAATCCCAAAGCATTAAAGGAATGGGAAAAGGGTTTGTTAAAACCCTAGAAACTTGAGGATTCTTGAAATGGGGAAAGGAGATGAAAACTCTTTGTGTAGCAATCCAAATCTCACCATTGGTGAGGTCCAAACATGAAGAAATAAGGAAGATGGAGCCTTGGATGAACCTAGATCGACAATGGAGAGGTTTGAGGAGTTGAGAGAGAGTTTGGGATGGAAGGATGAGAAGTTATGAAGAAAACCTCTCAAAAATCGAACTTATCAGCCTTTTGGACCCGACAGGCGACATTGCCACGCGATAGTGATAATGTCACTATCGCAGGTCACAATCGTCAGGCTCGTACCGTGGCCCTCCCGCTTTTAGCGACTATGCCCCGCGATAGTGACCAATGTCACAATCGCGGGCATACTCGCCTAGCCTGTCCCGAGCCTTCCATTTCACCAGCGACTATGCCTGGAGTTTGTGCCCTCTGGCACTATCATCGGGCATGGTCGCCCGATGCTTTCTTGACCCGAAAACGACCCTTTTTACATCTGAAGGTTCCCGA
The DNA here is from genome assembly GCA_954870635.1 of Arctium minus. Taxonomy (NCBI): domain Eukaryota; kingdom Viridiplantae; phylum Streptophyta; class Magnoliopsida; order Asterales; family Asteraceae; genus Arctium; species Arctium minus. The sequence continues at coordinate 35,724,074 of OX941096.1, read as the reverse complement.
TCCGATGTGCAACTTTTGCAAGGCATTAACTCGTCTGTAACCACAACTAAGGCTTTCGAAGCATCACAAAAATACTGTCTTAATGTTGATAAAAATTTGGGTGTTACTGAGACCCGATTTCATCAAATGTGGCGGAACACATAGTTAATCCACTTATCAACGTTCACAAGGTTCACTACAAGTCATGGATCCCCTTATATGTATCCATTGAGCAACCTCCGCAAGATACCCAAAAGACCCTAGTGTATACTCGACCTCTAGATGAGTCTCACCACAAAAGTCACAAGTCTCCGTATCCGGCTCACCATTATCATAGTAGTTTGTCTTTGCGTTAAGTGCCATGTTTTCAGACAAGGGGCAAGATCCGCTTGCTTAGGGTCCCTTTAGTAGAATAGCAAGGAAGAGATTAAGCAATATCTTATTTATTAGATTAAACAATATGCTCTGATACCACTTGTTGGTCCCAATAAGGGTTCTACAAGGGTTTAAGTTTGTAGAAGGGGTGGTTGAATACAAACACACAATTTACTTTTCACATTTGTTTATTGATTATGGGGAAATCAATAACATAATTTACATATTGTTGCATAAATAGATAAGGAAAACCTAATCTAAACAATCGTTAAGAATCACTAAGTTCCTTAGCCACCCGCTATTTTATAATAGCAACCAAGCCAGCCGACCTATATTTGAACTAAAATGTTGGGTCGCTCAGCGAGGAGAGGATAGGGTGCTCTCGGATTTTCTAAGAAAGACAGGGCCTCCGATTCATTTTGCATGTCGGCTTAAGGCATCAGTCGTCTCGGTTCTAATCCGTATATCATCTAGGAATTCGCTGTTGAAATTTCGGAAACTTGTTCCCTTTGTTCTATTACATAAGGGATCGGCCTCATCAAGAACTCTTGCCAAATCACAAGTCTTTCTATTACGTTGCCCCATGGGTAAGGTAGAGGATTAATTTCAATTAACTTCCACCTTACCTACAAGGGAGGTGAACTAAGTGAGAGCAGACCCTCCCCCTTTATCCAAAATGGATTAGTGTTCTGGTCGAGTATAACGATGTTATGCATTAACACACTAAGATGTCCTTTAAAGGCCCTAAAACCCTATTTCAACAAGATTTAAATTAGGTACTATCTTAACGTTGACAAAAGACATTTTGTCTTAAGCCAACTTGTTTATATAATGCTTTTGTTTCCAACATTTGTTGTTCAGTGTTCTTGAAAGATTTTGTCTTGAGATGCCGATAAGGAATTGCCAATTACAGAAACGGGTGGCAGGGAATTAAGGGTCTTCAGCTATCATTAAGGAATATCTTCAGCTAGCGTAGAATCTTGATCAGATTTGTCACGCTTTGTAGACTAGTCTTGGTGTTACTGAATCCTCTTTCAGATCATGAGTTGACTTGTCTTTATCATCAGCTTGGTCTTCAACTTCTGTTGAGAGTTTCTTTCAACATGAGGCTTGTCTTCAGATATTACTTATATAAATTGTTTGCAAATAAATGTTCAACGATTACTGAACAGGTTCAATATTTGATCATTGAAGCTGAAACTATTAATTCAAAAGAAGTTAAAGTAATTTTCACTAAGTATAAGGATCATCATCAAATCACTAAGAGTTTGGATCAACATATCAAATATAATATATAAAATATATAATAACCCCCTCTCACCTCCCCAATCCCACCTCCCATCGGCGTTTTGCCAAGACTCCCCCCTCCCCCTATAAAAGAAATGAGTTTTCCGATTCGAGTTATGTTGTTCCAGATTCAAGCTAGTAATCCACACTCAAATGTAGAAATCATCTTTGTATTAATTGAATCTTTGATTACAATGATCTCATAAAGCCATGTACCTATTTCTCTCTCTAAGCTCTCTCTCTAAAGTATATGTGTGTTCTATGTGTGTCAAGTTACTAGTTACATGATTACAAAAAACTCAATATATTTATATGGTCAAACACATTGACCTTACAACACAAATTATGAAAACAAAGTCAAACAACTTGACTGTACAAGACTTTACAAACACAATTAATACCAAATTACATTATGATCCTTTTAATCTTGAATACAATATTCTTGGCGCAACAATTGACTTAAAATTTCAAGTTGTGAAAGCTACAAAGTTGAAGATTTTTTAAGTAAAAGAAGACCTGAAGATTAGTGTCAAAAAAAAATTTAATCTTGAATCCAAAGGGGGAGATTGTTGAGTCAAAATATTGTATTCAAGATTATAAGGGTCAAAGTTGTATTTGTTAAGTGTTGTAAAGTCAAAGTGATTGACTTTGACAAGGTAGCTTGAGTTGTAAGGTCAACAAGATTGACCAAGTATAGAAGGTTTTGGTCTTTGTAATATTTAGACCACGCACACATACTGATTTAGAGATCATTGTTCTAAAGAGAGAAAGTCACTATACTGTTTAGAGATAATTCATTGTAAGCTTTTGAGAAATCAATGAATATGACTTGTGGCTTAATTGTGTGTGAAATCAATGTTTGATTAGAGCTTGAAACTGGGATCATCAAGTTCCAAATGGTTCTAGATTTGATACCTAGATGTGTTTATAAAATAGTTACATATTTGTGTTCCAAAAAGAATTTGTATCCCTATTTAAATTCCATTGTTGTTTCATTAAAGAGGAACAAAACAATATTTGGTTTCATTTTGAGTTCGATTTCGGTTTCGATTTCGATTGGTTTGGGTTTTTGATGGGTTTGAGTTGATTTGGGTTGAGTTTTGGTGATTAAGGTTAGGGTTTGGGTTAATTTGGGGGGTGTGTGTGTGTATGTGTGTTTCTGATATGTGGTGTTAGAGAAAATGACCGAAGTAAGTGTAGTGACCGAAGAAGGGTGAATGACCGGAAAGGGATAATTGCCAGAATCGCATTTTTGTTTTATTAATTATGGCTTGATACACTTGTACAAAAAGCATCTAAAGTTGTACACTTGAAAATCTATTAGACAAATGGATAAATTGACTAAAATACCCCCGACTTAACATAATTTTTAACAGAAGCTATAGCAAGGGACCAAATTCATAATAAAAATGAAACCTCGAGGACCCTAGTTATGAATTTTATGGTTCAAAAACCTTGTTTGTAATCAATCTAAAACTCCAAGAATGAAATTTGTAATTTACTCTATAAAAACATAAAGTTTAAGGACATATTTTGTAATAATTACAAAACCACAAGGACTAAATTCACCATATGTTGAAAATTGGCCACACTTTCTGCTTTGCGATTACTTTAGGATCCCATTATCCTTCTCAAAAAGTCGTTTCATGTTCTAGACTTTATCTACCGACGAAAACTTAAGAATATGACATTTATAATTTTTAATTCTTTTTTCAATCATTGTCAATTTAATATTTGATATTGAAAACTATTATAAAATCCAAAATATTTTATTTATTTTTAGCAATTTTTCCAAATTGGGAAACTATTTTTGTCGGCGAGAGTTATTAATTTAATTCTTTCTACACGATATCTCCTCTCTTGATTGGGCAATTGACATGAACATTAAATATTGGCTAATCATTACAAATGTATACACATATTTGGTGATGTATTAAGATAGTTTTTTTCTTCTAAAAAGTTGGTTAATTATAACAAATTATAATTGATTTTGTGTTAATTATACATTTTTGAAATCAATTTTCAAAACCTATATTTGATAAATCAATTTTCAAAAATTCTGGTTTAAAAGATTTGGCCACTAAGAAGCCGTTTACCCAATCACTTACCCAGTAAGCGCTTACCGGTAAATTCAACACTATCAATTACATTACCCGTTAAGATTTTAGTCCATGAAAAATGACATCGTATGCAATAATTTATCCGGTAAGCGCTAACCGGGTAAAAGTCGTAATCATCACTTACCGGGTAAGACTCTTGGACCTTGCCATTGTTCTTACCGGGTAAGATTCATGGTCCTTGCCATGTTTATCGATAAGGTAACATGACTTAGTAAGCACTTACCGGGTAAGCGTTAGGTAAACGGCCCCTTTAGGTAACATTTACAAAATGCTTACCCGGTAAGTGCTTACCAATAAAACTCGACACACTAAGTTGCTTTATCAGGTAACATTTTAATCATCACGATGCTATCTTATACAACAATTTACCCGGTAAGCGCTTACCCGGGTAAGAGTTGTCACTCTCTCTTACCGGGTAAGACTCTTCATCCTTATCCTCGCTCTTACCGGGTAAGATCATATCATCTTGTCATGTTCATCCGCTACGGTACGGTAAATTCCCTGGTAAACATTTACCGGGTAAGCATTTTGTAAATAGCCCCTAAGAGACGATCGATAGCTTATATACATGTTGATTTTGACCAGATTTTTACCCATTAGAAACGGTTACATACCTCATGAGATGCATTTGGAGTTTCACATCTCAAATTAACAAGGAGTTGAAATTCTCTATATATCTTCCACCCCATATAGCTACATGGGATGAGAGTATGAGACCAACAAAACTTCTAGTCATGGAAAACTCTCTCCTTTCTTTCTTGTTTTTAAACATGAATTTAGGGGCCGTTTACCTAACGCTTACCCGGTAAGTGCTTACTAAGTCATGTTACCTTATCGATAAACATGGCAAAGACCATGAATCTTACCCGGTAAGAACAATGGTAAGATTCAAGAGACTTACCCGGTAAGTGATGATTACGACTATGGTCAATAGGGCATGGGATAAATGCCTATTGGTTTGATTGTTTGAAAATCCTTTACAATTTATAATAGAAGTAAGGGTTGCATAACTTTCATTTCAATACATATAATTTAATTTCATTATATTAATTAATTAAGTTTTGTCTTCTAAACAAAAATAAATAAATATCAAACAAGCAAACAAACTCATACACACACACGGACGTGTATATATATATATATATATATATATATATATATAAAAGATTTACTTCTGATAAGAACAATTTTTTTATTTAGAACGGTGACAACACTTCGAAACCGTTGATCATTTTTGTTATGACGGACTTGGTCATGCACGTTTTTGTAAAAGATGGGCATGTTCGCCTTTTTTTCAAGGGTTACCGGACATTCATCTACCTTCACCACTTTCATCCAACTTCACCCACTGCATTGACACACATTCATTTACCTTTACGTACATACTTGTATCAACTTCGCTGAAACCGTAACAAAGTAATGCATATGAAGGTGACTCAATATATGTGAAAGTAGTTGAAAGGTAAATGTGAAGGTGGATGAAGGTTTGGTATCCCTTATAGCCATATCACTGAAATTCCATTTATTTACTAAAATGCAAAAATGTTTTTGTGAGCCATCAGATAAAAAGAAACTATTTCAAAGGCTAAAAGTTATTTTCATTAGGCTCAATTGTTTCCATTTGATCCCAATTACTATATATATGACATAATCAAAAGAGAACCCGATATATTGTGAGAACCATGTGATATTTTACCTTAAGTTACAGTTTCACATATTCTTTTTCATTTGTGACTAGGATTTAAGGTATATATTAGTAACATATATTTGTTTTATAATGTGTTTGTTCATATGTATTTGGTTCACAATGTGAAACTCTTTTAAGTACTATTTTTTAATTTGTTTCACAAACACAAAAATAGGATTTAACTTTTGAAACAAGTATATGTGAATCAATACCATAAATCCTAGCCATATATAAAATAGCAGATGATGTTCTCGTTCTCACAGTGTTTTTCACCTATGAACGTTAGTAAAAATAGTAGTTGGTGTTCATATTTTTTAACTTTTGAAACCAATATATGTTAACTTATTGTGTTTTTTACGTATGAACTTTTGTAAAACAAATTGAAACAACCAAAGTTAATAGATGAAATAACACTATAAACTTTAAACAAAAATAATTGACTTATGGGTGTAACTTTTGGATTTTACCTATGAACTTTGGTAAAAATATTTAAACAATCAAAGTTCATAGATCAAATAACAATATGAACTTTAAATAAACACCATATAATCATGTGACGGTTGGATTTTTGGGTTTGTAAATCAAATTCATAACCATCAGAATGATAGTTCTAGCCTTAGTGTCGACTGCAATTTGTTTCTTATCATCATCCGTCCACTGATCTGGAGTTTTGATAATTTACCTTCCTAGTCCAATAACTTTATCATTCTCATCACAATCTTTTGGCAGGAAGGTAGTAGGAACAAATGGACCATTTTTCATGATGCTAGAATTTGATTGTCAACTCCTGCAAGGAAAATAATCATCCTATTTTTTTGAAGAGAAAATTTGTTTGGATAGGGTGGCATTGTCATTATTCGTAGAAGTCATTGCAGATCTTGTTTGTGGAATCAAACTGCTCTTATACCACTTGTTCGTTTTGATAAGGTAATGACTGACACATAAAGTATTTGTAGAAGGGGGTTGAATACAAACACAACAAATTTTCAATTTTTAATTTCTTCTGTTTATAAGACCAAAGAATTACAGGTTTGTTGTGGAAGCTAGGGAGGTAATACCTTATCCTAAACAATCTGGCTGGTGACAAATTAACGCACAAAGGAGATACTGAAAAAGTAGAAGAAAGTACTCTTTCAGGTCTGAAGAACTAAGATAGTCTTCAAATGTTGGTAGAGATTTTGCCTAAAAAACTATCACATGGAATTTCTATCAAAATGGGTGAGTTGCAACATTGTCAAAGGTCGCCTTTTATAACTATGAATGTATTAAATGCCGCTATATAACTTTAATGCATGTCTTCATTTGATTTGTTGATCAGTGCATGATTCTACTCTCATTTTAGCCTTTGAATATCTTAAAGATATGAGGTTTGTTACCACAACACATCCTTTTATATGAAGAAGGATCAATAGAAGAAGTGTGATACTATTAAAATAGTACTTTTGAACTTACTTTGGCTGACATACTGAGCATGTTTCCATACCAAGGCATGAGTTGATAGGAGTTGGTGAGTCAAACTTGCTGGTTAAGTTTGCACTCCAAAATGAGCTTGCCAAAAACAGTACTTGTCAAGATGTTTTTGACTTTATCCATTATTGGTCTTCAATCGGCTAGATGACAATTCAATCTACTTTGGTGTCGATCTTGGCTTCATTTGAACTATCTTTGATTTTGCTGAATTTTTTTTTTCTTTGGACCAATACTTATAGTAATAAGACTTTTATAAAGAAAATCTTTGTTATAACCCAAATTTTGTCAACAGTTTAAATTCAAGGGTTATTTTATAAGTGATAATTATTTTGGGGGCCAAGGATGTAAATTGAGGGAGGTATAAGAGGAGGAACGATAAAGAAAAACTAGAAGCACGACAAAGAAAAGCTAGAAGCATGACAATTCAAAGCTAGAAGCACGACAAAGCAAAACTAGAAGCATGACAAAACTAGAATCACGACTAAGCAAAGCTAGAAGCACGACAAGGTAAAGCTAGAAGCACGAGGTGTCAAGATTCTCTTATTCTAAGTAGGAGGTGTCAAACTCGTGTTATAAGTTTAAGGGGCACTTTATAAATATATTTTATAAGTTTTGGAGTGAGTTTTATTATTGTTATTTAAGTTAAGGGTCTAAGTGGTTATTAGAGGTAAGATGAAGATTTAAATTGCAATGTTGGATTCAAATAAATAGATGGCTTATTCTCATCCATAGCCTTATTTTCCAAAGGCGATTTCATGGACAAGTGAGTATGTGTGCTTGGAGAGAAAAGTTCCAGGAGAAAAAAGCAAGCTACGGTTTAGAATATTTTAATCAATTTTGATCATTTGTCATGATCCTGTTGTTCGGTTGTGAAGTCTTGTACTTGTGGAGATTGTGTGTGTGGAAATTAGAGCATATGATCGTTCAAGATGAGTTTTCTTTTAACAATTTTCGAACTGGAATACATATATTTTGTGCTGAAACAGGCACGGATATATATATATATATATATATATATATATTGTGCTGAAAGAGACACGGAGAGGTATATTGTGCTGAAAGAGGCACGAAGAGATATATTGTGCTGAAAGAGGCACAAAGAGATATATTGTGCTTAAAGGCACGGAGTGAAATAAAGATGTATTAATAAATGTTTTATATCAATGATTTTTATTATATTATATACAAATTGATAGGGATTATCTCACTAGACCAATTGGTCTAACCCTCATTTGTTCTCAAAATATGTATTCCAGGGCAAGTTTGTGGTAGAGATAAAGGGATTGTTAGGTTGAGAAGAAGATAGTTTTGAGTGAATTCAATTACCGGTTTGCTAGTATTGATCAGGTTCTTTATATTTTGTTATTAGTTTTGGTGATCATATATCGGTAAGGATCTGAAGCTACAGTTATAAGTTATTAGTGTGGTTAGAAATATTATTTCAATCGTTATATTTGAGGTGATTCTAGGAAAATTATTTTTGGTCGACTCTATTTGAATCACTTTGGATGGTTTCATGTTATTGTGGTTAAATTTGGAAACTGGGTCGTTACAATCTTATCCTAATTTTTTTCTTTGAAACATAAACTATATTTGGATCCAACAGGATTACACTATATTGGATCCTAAAAAGACTTTAGGATCGGAAATATAACTTGGATCCTAATTATAAACAGGATGCACAAATTTCTTAAGGTTGTTTTCATTGTGTTTATGAAAATAAGATAATTAATGCATTTTTTAAGGAAAAATTCAAACTCCATAAATATCTCTCTCTATCCTCTCTTCTCCTTTCAAATAAGAAGCCCCAAAAACATAAGAATGAGAGAAGCAATCTTAAGCACTAGTTTAAATTTTCTATTTCCAAGTGTTTTTTTTACTAATTTAGATAACTATGGAAAAAATTAAATATCCAAATTTATCTTCTATTTTTTCCATAACATTTTTCTAGATTACAATCATCGATTTTTTTTATCAAATTTTAACCTTGAAATCACTGGTGATTTTATAATCTACAAATCGAATTAAATCTCATTTGTTTAATTATTATATGTAAACACAGAAATCGATGTTTTTAATTGGTTGATATGAACATGTGAATCCTAACCGATTCAAAATTAAATCTCATTTGCTAAATCTCATATGTAAACACGAACATCGATGTTTTTCATTGGTTCGTATGTGAACATGTGAATCCTAACGTAGGTTCACACGTGAATCTTAATCATAACTTGGACATGAATCAATTTAAAATTTATAACTGAGATTCTGAATCAGTTTAAGATTCATATGTTCACATGTGAATCCTAACATAGGTTGACATGTGAATCTTGATCATAACATCAGGTAAAACACATTAATACTTCAAAATAGACATTTTTTGCAAGTACATGATTTTCACAAAGCAACTTGAACTCACCTTACTAGATTTTGACGAAATCTAGGTTTTGCCCCCAAAACTTGAATCTCTTTGGATGAAGACTTGAAACCTTCTAATGAGATCTCTAGAACTTAGCTCCAAGCTTTCAACAAAGTTTCCTTTACCACAAATATTTCCAAAGTTACACCAAAGTCTAAAAAGATATAGAGGCCAATGAAAAGAACATTGAAACCCTAGCATAAAATTGAGAGATGAGGAACTTACCATTACAAATTTGAATCCTCAAATAGACTTCAACTCCTTGATCTACTCCTTAAAATTTCTCAAAATCGAGAACATAGCAAAAAAATAGTTTTAATCAGAGTAGAGATGAAGAAAATATGACGAAATGAAAAAAAAACCAAGAAAATCGCGTATTTGCAGTTCCAATCGCCCACACTAGTTTCACGTTGGTTCAACTGGTGTGGAACTCGCCCGAGAAGCTTTTGGGTTTGCATTAAGGCATCCCCCAATGAGAGTTTGATGATAGTTTGGGCCAAGAAACTCACGTGAAAGTCGTTCGGTCACTGTTTTGGCCATAACTTCTTCGTTTTAGCTCCAATTTTGCTTCGAAAAGAATCATTGGAATCGTTTTTGAATTCTTTATCTAACAAGATTATAAAATCTAGAATTTAAGCCCAAAATCCAAAATATTCTATTTCTCTTGAAAGGTCGATTTATATACTAACTTGAAATTAAACTTACCCAAAAATCCGGGTGTTACAATCATCCCAAACTTAAAAGAGACTTCATCTTCAAAATCTAGCTTCGATACAACAATCAAACACATCACCTTAGTAGACTCGGTTCCCAAATATGCCTAAGTAATAACCGCTAACGACAAATCTAACCACTTAAAATCTTCCCAAGTATTGTCACCGTACATATTCATCCCTGCAATACATTTAGACAAAAAGAGGCACATAAGGGAGTTCAAAATGTCATCCACCACGGAGTTCAAGTACCACAGATGACTTTACAATTCTCAATTCAGAGAGAATATTATCCAATGATGGAGTCCCCAATCAAACACAACTGCACAAGCCAACAGTCTCTGATTCAGGGAAAGGTCTCTTAACAAAAGACGACCACAAAATGGACGTCAATCATGGTCCTGCTATAACTTTTACCCCAAACTCTACGACGATTACAATTACAAACAACCTCAAACTTCCTTACCATATACTACTCCCGAGTGCGAACACGAAGACGCTGTGATTATTGAAGGTATTTTATCAACATACCTCAGTTACATCCCAACCTTGTGAGGTTCTTACCATTCTGAAAATATATTTTTCGGCCTCAACTGTTTACTTCCGTAGAAGTGATCAATCACAATGTCATCCTTAAATTTTTCTCGCAATTATCTCTTGAACCGTGTTAAACTTCTATATTGCATTCAATACTATGATGATCCTTGCATAAACTGATTCGATCAAAACTGACCGTACTCACTTTCAGTTCAAAGCACTTATTATAATGATAAATTTACTTAGTTAGTAAGGAATTCACATAAGCGCCCTCGAACCGTTCACCCATTTCCATTATTGTACTAACACATAGCCCAATTGCCATAATAGATTGATTAAAATAAATGTTCACTTAAGGTCTTCTTCGAATGTTTCCAAATAATCCCGTCATCTCGAATATTCTTATACTTGAGCAAATAATTTCCACGAAACTGACGGTAGATATGCTCGACCACGTCTATTCTCAAAACGCACTAATGTAAAAGAAAATTTGCTACCAATCCTTTAACGAAATTTGTTAATGACTAAGTTGGTTTGGTTCATCACAATCCCCTGAACCCGTATTCCAAACGGTCACAAAGTACACCACAAAAGATTTCCAAAATTTTCTTAGTTAGATAATCATAGCTATTGGCTTGATGATCTATCCCATAACGTACCAATAGACTCTGCAGAGAGTTCATCATACCTAACTTCATCAACTTCTCAACTCACAGAATACTTTCAAATAACGATATTCTAATTGAGAAAAAACTTACATGCCAATAAATCTTTAGACATTGATGTCTTTAAAATAAAATCCTTGGTAAAACAAAATGGTCGAAGTCATTAACCACTAATTAGCAACAAATCAAATCTCCTCATAATCACCGCATATTTTGTGAACGCTTCCTAGAATTCAACTGAAGTGCCCCAAGTACTCCAATGGTTCTTGACCTCAAAAGAAACATCGATGCCTAAAATAAAAATGGTCGTACCACTATCGTGGGTGCGCCAGCCAGTATCTTATCCTTGGTTTACATTGTATCAATTTTCAATGTCGGCTTGAAATTGACCCCTAGTATGGAAACTAAAGTTTCCTGAAACTAAAAAACTCAAATGAACGAACCACAAAATCTTCTCCATTCACGACATTTAGCCCAGACAACAAACCACCACTATATAACATGATGACATTCATGTTGTCCATCAATTCCGATCAATCCATAGGCAAGTGATCGTATAAAGTTTCAACCCGAGGATACCGTCGGTAAAGGTTACCAACTAAGTAACCAGGATGACACATAAATCTAATACCACAAAGTCACACATGCACCGACTTTCCAAATTGAAATCCCGAAATCAAAATCGACCACATGTCAGATCATCCGACACTTCAATTCTCAGGGACAGTGCTAGTCCTCAAATATAACTCCTTTCACAACAATAAGGTTTAAATCTATGGTCTTAATGAGTTCAAGTTTTTTTTTCCAAATATGAAATTCGATAAGTATGCCAATTTGCAATTATTATAAGGCTTACCGAACATAAATCTTAATAACAATTTTACGCACGCATAAAAAAATTTATTACCACTATTAGGTAGCCACACAAAGTGGCCATGAATCCCACACACATAAAACTAAGCCGAAAGTTGCATGTCTAAAAAACAAAGGCTACAACAAACAAAACTGCGTTCAACCAAAACCCTTCAAACGAGCTATTATAGTCCCAACCCAACATTGCATACATACACCATGCATGTAAATAATTTCATGCACTAAAATAGTGTGCAATAGAACATGTTCGTACCACAACTTAATGGAAAACTACGCAACTGAACGCTATCAATATCTTCGCCTCAAATAACAAAGTTGTATAAGCTAAAATTCTCAATAATGTTTTATACGCAAACTCGCGCAATAAGTCAAGCTTATGCTCTTCAAAATTTCACCCTTGAATCACAAAACGATGATAGATAAAATTCCAGTCAACCTTGCAACAAATGTATGGAATCGAGTTCGTCTATTCAAAATTTGACCCAAATCCTTTTATATACGTTAAATTGTAAATCAAATATGCAACATAACAAGCACGTGTACTTTGAGTAGAACATGAAATAATTCCTGTACGTTTGAAATTCAAAATTATTCATAAGTACGCCTTCAGTCATTTATGATATCAGAAAAATTAACATGGGGAAACTTCCAATAAAAGTTCGTAGGAAAATCTTCAAGCACCAAAACATTCCATGAATTTTTTAAAAAATGGCTACACTCTCGGATATGCCAAAACATTTTACAAAGTATCGCAACGTGATAAATATGATTGACTCAACAAAGCATGGGATAATTATACAATTCTGTTAGTGCAAATATTGTTGTATTCAAGATCATGGTTTGATTGAAGTCAAAGTCAAAGCTAAAGAGAAAAAGTCAAAGTCAAAGGTCTTTAAGTGGAAAGCCAATGTAATGCTTGTTAGTTGTTGGTTTAGTCTCTTTGTAATCCTTAGGTATAAATAGGTTTGGTCTTTGTAATCTTGAAGAAGTACATGCTTATAAGAGAAGATACACTTTGAGAGAGAATTCTAGTGAGAGAAATATTGTAGAGAGAGAAAGTGTTGATTATCAATATACTTGTGATTTCTTGATTAATCCATATACACTTGCATATTTGGGACTATCAATTGGTATCAGAGCAAGCAAAGAATCATAGGATTAGATTGAGTTTGGAAAATTTGAAGTTGTCGCATATATTTCTAGGAAGATTACTGTTAGATGCAAAAAATTTCTAATCTTGTATATTTTGGATATGTATTTGGTTGAATTGTATTCGCATGATGTTGTGGAACAATTTTTGTATTGATTGTTCTATTCAATTCACAACAGATTGTGTGAATTTTGGATTTTTGTTGATTTTCGTTTGAAAAACTTGTAAAATCTGTTTTGGATCGAATTCTGATTTGTAGTTGTTTTTAGTTGAATTCATCAACTATAGGTCTGTTCAGATTGTGTTCGTGGATATTCCTCCAAAGTTTCAGATCGAACATCAGAGTTTCGAGCAAGATATGGCATAACTGAAGTTTTTGAGTTCGACTTTTCACAAGATCCAAACTTGACGCAAGTTCATCACACTTAACGCAAGTTCTTCATAGTTGTTGCAAGATTCATCATCAGATAATTTCGCTAAGTGAATTTAACGCAAGGGGAATCATACGACATGCTAACTTGACGCAAGAAAGCACTTGCGACAAGTTACTGTTCATCATCTTTAATTTGCGACAAGTGTGGTTAATGAGTCAAGGCATTCATGACAAGTGCAATTGGTGCAAGTCGAGAGTTACGACAAGTTAACTTGACGCAAAAAGGCACTTGCGACAAGTTACTATTCATTTACTTCTCAGATAATGGCATCTACGACAAGTGGACTTGACGCAAGCCTCGTGTTGCGACAAGTCACAATTCATCAACTTCTCAGTATAATTGGTTATGACAAGTTAGGTTATCGGGTGAAGGCACTTGCGACGAGTGCAGTTCTCGAGTCTGTGACAAGTTAAACCTTTGCACTTTGAAACTTAAGTGTTAAAAAAAATTCCCGGGGCACTACCCCCAGACCCCGCAAGGGCGTTGACCCTTGACCCCACCCGCTAACCGGCTAGCGGGACCCCCGTGCTAAGTCACAGGAGGGGGACAAGTTTCTGTTCAAAGTAAATTTTCTTCTGATTCTATGTCAACGTTCATTGCAAGTGTGATAATAATGACTTCCAAGGATGCATTAGCTATTGGGACGGATGACAAGCCACCAATATTGTTTAAGGGAGAATATGAGCAGTGGAAGGGCAGGTTTTTGGACTTCATAGACAGACATGATAATGGTGAGTACATCAAGCAATTTCTGGAAAAAGTTCTAATGAAACCAGTGTATGTGACTGTACTTGAAGATGATTCATCAGATGAAGAAAATGTTAGTGAGAGAATGAGAGTTGATGTTGTGGATCCATCAAACTATGATGCAGAACAGAAAAAGAGATACAAAGCAGATAAACAGGCGAGATCCTACTTCAGAGTATCCCAAATGACATATAAATAAAGATTGACAGCTACATGTTAGACCTAGAGTTTTGAGTCAATTAGAATGATAGTATTGTCGTTTGTATGTTGACTTTATGTGAGGTCAAGGCTTGTTTGACCCATATATAAGTCTTTGCTTTCTTTGTTTTTGTAAGAAGTTTTGGAAGTAAGTTTTGTAAGCGTATTTTTGTGAGATATATGACAGACACATTTGCTCTCATATTGATTTCTTTGATTGTTATATTTCTTTTGCATGATTTGATTGTTATTGCTTGATTTCTGGGATCACAATTGGTATCAGAGCTTAATCAGAAATAATAGAAAAGATTTGAAGTATCGAATTGAAGACAGATTGGTCATAGTTTCCGAATTTAGAAATACACTGTTCCATTGAAATTGAATTCTTGATTTCATGGAGTTCTTGATGTAAATTTGCACTCACAGTGTTCGTAGGAAATAGAGGATCATTTCTTGTCTTGGTTAATTGCTCATTGGATCAATAGATTGTTATAAATTGATCGATCTTTTCAAGTTTAGCAACCTTTCATTCGCTAACTGTCAAAGATCAATTCCCACTTTAGTTGTGATTAATGTGAAAAATCACTCCACAGGATTGTTATCGATGATATAAAGGGTGATCTTACAAAGTTTCAGGATCAAACATCAAGTTTTGGGTGGATTTCTAGCAAAAAGTTGCAAAATTAAGTCGAGATCTACAGAATTCACAACATTCATGAAGAACTAGCAAGTAGAACTCGCAGAGTGAAAGAATTCACAGAATACCTATTCTTATTATTCTCAAGAAAAGAATTCGTAGAGTAAAAGAATTCGCAGTCTGAAGGATTCGCATCTACAGAGAAGAAAAATGGCTAAGTAAAGAATTTGCACAAAGTGTTCTATACGAAAATCCAAGAATTCGCATCTGTGAGAGACACAAATTCTGAAAAATTCGCAACTGTGTCTATTACGAATTCAAGAAACTCGCATAGGCCTTCTTGCGAAAATCTCAAGACCTCGCACAAGCCTTCTTGCGAAAAGTTCAAGAACTCGCACAAGTCATCTTGCGAAAAGTTCACAATTCGTATCCTTTCTTATATTCTTTTTACGAATTGCTTGCCTACGAATTCCTTACTTGTTAAATTTTGTGTGAGCCTTGCGAATTGCACCTTACGAATTTTTGCCTTGCGAATTTTGCTTTGTGTGTAGTTTACGAATTCTTGCCTTAAAATTCATTTTAATTGATTTTTCAGTGTTTTCACTTTAAATTTTGTTGTTTTTCTGATAAAAGATCATTTCAAGCATAATTGTTCATTAATTTTAATCATGCCTTATAATGATGAGAAAGGAAATATTTGTCTTACCAACAGGGAATGTGCATTGTCATACATGCCGGAGATTTCAAAGATAGAAGATGAGAATGAAAAGCTCAAAAGTCAAAATTCAAAGCTCAGAACAGAGATTGATACTCTGAATGTCAAATTAACAAAAGCTGAGACACAAGTATCAACTTATGAATCAAAAGGAAAATAATGGATCAAGAAAGTTGATGAAAGATTCAAGAAAGAGAAAGCTGAACTGGAGAAAATCTTCAATCTAAAATTGTCTGAACTTTCAAGGAAAGCTGAATCAGAGAAGAAAGAATTAGAACACAGATGTACCAAACTTTCAAAACAAGTTTCTGATTTTGAAAAGATAGTTATTACTGAAAGAGATATCTTTGACAAAGAAAGAAAGAATTTTGAAAAGAAAAACACTTTACCGTTCAAAGAAATTTCTGATAAAAATCAGAACTTGGAGAAAGATTTTGAAGCTGAAAGAAAACATTTTGAATCTGTAATTTCTGAACTTTCTGACAAATTAGATGTCCTGTCAACAGATATACAAAAGGGACAGAAGACTAAATCTGAAATGCAAAACAAATTTGACAAGCTTTGTAATGAAAAAGCCAAGTTGAATGACAAGATCAGTCAACTTGAGAAAGCTAACTCTGATTTATCTGACAAGTTAGCATCTGATACACATGTATTATCTTCTTATGATGGTGATGCAAGTGAATCAGTGTGCTCATTTCAATCAGTAGATAGCTTGTATCAAAAGATGGTTTTCAAGAAACAAAATGTTAAATCTGATGTTTTGAAACCAAATCAGATTAAACCTTCTAGTCCATTTTATGTCAAATCTATTGATAGATATGCTTATGGATTCAATGCTTCCAAGAAAGAGAAGATGATTTGGGTTGTTAAAGGTTCTCCTGAATCAGTCAAATATCAGAAATCATCTGCAGAAGCTGAATTGAAAAAGAAGAACAGAGCACAGAAAGGTAAATCTTTTGAACCTGATGCTATCAAGTCAAATCAGCATCTGATCAGGTTAGCAAAAAGAAAACTTTGTTGTTCATTCTGTTGCAATAATGATTTTGTTCATAAAGCACATATCTATAAAAGTATTCCTCAAAGAAGAAGTTTACTGATACTGCTTATCACAGAGGTGGAAATCATTCACTAAAGGTTCCACATACTAACCAGACTGGACCCAAACTCATCTGGGTACCAAAACCTATTCAACCTGTGATGCAGGATACTCCAATCAAGAAGGAGTGTGCAGGAATATGGCTTCTAAACATAGCAGTTTAGGACCCAATCTTCAATGTTCAAGACCATGACTTCTAGACAAAGCAGTCTAGCACTCAAACTTCAATGTCAAGATACTAATGATCTTGATTGCTAAATCATACCAGGGAGTTTTTATATTAAATGTCATATTGTATAATGAAAGAATGAAATATTTGGGGAGAATGTTCTATTCTTAATTGTCACATTTTTATCTGGATGCAGATATGAAGGGGGAGTATATATGTACAGCTGTTCAAAAGGTCCACATAATGTCAAGGGCGGGGGGCGGCTAGCAGCAAAATCAGACAGACAAATACATCAAATGTCAAGAAACAGAAGAAACAGACATCAAGTCAAGGGGAAGCTTAATGGTAAAATATGAAAAGGGTTGTAAGTGTGTTGTGTGTGTGAAAATGTTTTTGGAATAAAAATAGTGTAAAAATGTCATTTTTAGAAAGCTTCCATTTATGGAAAGTTTCTATTTTTGGCAATTTTTCAAAATTAGCAAGTTTCCTCATTTAAAATGTTTTTCAAAAAGTTGGAAATTGGCTAAGTCAGGAATTCGCATACCTCACACATGCGAAATCATCTGCAGATGTGAGAGATACGAATTCTTGAGAATTCGTAGATGTGATTGTCACGAATTCTAACAATTCGCATAAGTGACTCTGCGAAATGTGAAGAATTCGCAACACACACCTTTACGAATTCTTGTTTTTCTTACACAAAATTCGCAGAATTGTCCTTTGCGAATTCTCACACACTTTGTCTTATTTTTTTAAGACAATTCGTTTCAGTGTCTCTTGCGAAAAGTTGATGGTCCAATTAACTCGTGCCACGTGTCATCTCATTCTTGAGTATATATAGAGTAGTTTCTACGGAAATCTCACTTTTCGCATATCATTTGTCTTACGAATTTTTCCAGAGCACCTAGAACCCTCATCTGTGACTTCTTGTCTTCATCTTTAATTTCTTCGATTTCTTGTTCAAAAAGGTGTTTTCTTTATTCTTTGATTTATCTATTATTGAGCATATCGATCTTGTTGTTTGATATTTGTGCAGGAAACCCTAACTGGACTTAGATTAGGACTTGGTCGATTCGTATGGACTATTTATTCGAGAACTCGTGAACTCATATTTTTTTTAAATCTTGATCTTAAAATTTTTGTTTCGTATACATTCGAATCACAGGAACGTTTCTTGACTCAAATCGAACCTAAGTTTTTAACAGTTTGCCCTAAAATCAATAATATGTTGGGATTGAAATTCAAAATCAGTTTTTCGACTTTTCGTATGTTCATCAGGTCTTAACTGGAAAATTAAAATTAGATGATCAAAAATTCTTTAATCTCGATTTTGTTTACTTAAACTCTGTTTAAACAATATATCGATCCTAACAGAATAAGTTTATTGAGTTAAAATTCATATTTTGAGATTTTGAAATCTGGGTTTGGGTTTGAAGTTTTGAAGATGTTTTTGAGATATGGATGAACACTTAAACATTTTTTTTCCAAAATTATGATTTTGCGAATTCTCGATAATACAGTGCATCTTACGAATTCTGGATTTCATGTTTATTTTCGCCAAGTGTAGAATTCGTGAAATTGCTCTTTACGAATTCTGGAGTTGTTTTGATTGTCAAAATTCTTTCTAAGTAAAGAATTCATGATTCATGATTCTGACTCTTACGAATTCTTGATTGTTTCCAAGAATTTCTAAGTATAGAATTCGCAGATGCCTATCTAGCGAATTCTGGACTTAGTGATTTTTCAAAACTTGGTTTTCATGTCCAAAACTCATTTTTTATTGATTTTTCATTAACCCATTTGAACCTTGTTCAAAATTGTTAAATCTTTTCAGGTACAAATGGAATGAAAATGAATGATTCCCAGATTTGAAGCACAAACAAACAATCTCAATCAAGATTTGTAGATGTAACAGTAATCTTCTAGAGAGAGAGAGAGTAGAGAGAGAAAGTGTCTCTGTCGTATTATATCAAAACTGAATGTTTACAATGAAGAACTCTTACAACATATACAACTCATATCCCTATTTATACAAGGATATGATACTCTCACATGCCTATTTAGTAAAACTCTCAAGAAGCTAAACTTTCAAAGCATAGAAACTCTTAAAGACTATATTCACTTATGTTGACTATACAACCTTGACTTTTCTCAATAAATCTTGGATACATTTTTATACACTAACATGGAAGATCAATCAGTTGATCAGCAAGTTCAGACCGGTGAAAATTCACCAGAAGCACAGCAAGCTTCTGAGCAGTGCCCAATGCCATCATCCCGATCTGATTTCCAAATTCCACAATATGTCAATCCTAATCAATTCCTGATATCACCATCTGAAATGAAACCACAGCAGCCAAATAATCATCATCTATAGTTCACTATTCACATTGATCCTTTGGTACTGGATATCTTGAGAAACCATCCACTTAGAGATGCTCTTACTGCTGAATCTGTTGTTCCAGAACTCTATGTACAACAAGCTTGGAAAACCATCAGGGTTTCTCACATGATCGAAAACGGAGTAAGAGTTCAGATCTTCAAGTTATGATGAGTTACCTTCTGAAGCTGAAGTACTCCGAGGCATTAGAGACATGGGGTATGTAGGACAACTTACTTAAGTGAGCCAGTTCAAGAAAAATAATCTACCTCCGTTCTACTACACTTTGTTCTCTGTGATCAATCGGTGCCTCACTGCTAAGAATTTTGGATCAGATAATGCCAGCAGTCACATTCTGAAATTGTTCTATTCAGTGGTTCATGACTTGCATATTGACTATGCTCAGATATTTTAGACTGAACTGTATGAGAAAGTGGTGGCCAAAAAGTCTGCTAAAACTCCGAACTATATTCCTTATCAAAGATTCATGGCGCTTATTGTCCGAAGCATGTTGAGGAGTAACAAAAGTATTCCTAAAAGAATTAATCATCCACATGCTCCTGTAAGTGAAATGAGGTACTTGATGAGGCAGAAGAAAGAGTTTACGTTTAGTATGCCTGTGCCTGAAGCACTTCTAGACTATGCAGATCCAGAAGGTGAGAGTGTGACAACCTATAGATAGTCTATGGGAAGACCTGGACCAGTCATCCCTACCCCAGGCTCAACCAATAGGAGAGTTGAGTCTGTGAGGGTTTCTACAACCGAGGGGTTCAGAAACGGGGTGCGAAGAGGAAAACTTTTAAGAGGGGTTCTGGTGGGGGTCAGAGACCACGACTAGAGGAATCAGGGTCACGGGTTGTTACCCCACGTATAATTACACCTTCTGTCGATGAAGGTCATGGCTCTAAACAAGATCTGGATCTTGCACATGATGAACAGGCTGATAATGACAGTCATACAAGTCTAGTGCCTTCTGCTACTAGTTCAAAAGATGATGATGAGGAAACTAAATCGTATTCTGTTGGTGGGTCAGTTGATGATGATAAAGATAAGGATGATGATGACAATGATGATGACAATGATGATGACAATGATGGTAATGATGTTCAAGATGATGATGCTCATGTTCATGTTGAAACTGCTAAGTCAGTTGATGATACTGAAGTTGTTGAGATTGCTAATGATGAATCTGCTGAGTTTGTTGAGACCCAAGCTGATATACTTGGTGATGTAGATGTCTTTGAAACATTTTATGGTACTACAGCCATAGAAGTGGAAGAGCAACGTCAAGTTGATTCTATTTTAGATGCAGTAATTGGTGACATAAGGGCAATTGAGGGAGATAAAGTAGAAAATGTAGAGAAAGAGAGTGAAAGGGAAGGAAAAGAACATGGTGACAGTGAGCGTGTGTATACCCGAACCTACCTCTCCAAAAGGACAACCACATCAAGTGGTCCGTCGCATGTGTTGCGTACAGATACACAAGACATAAGTAGTCCACTTATGCACTCGCACACCCAGGCCAGCCACTCTATTTCTTCTCAACAAGAAATAGTTTCATGTTCTCACGGGGATATAGCACAACGTCTACCGGGTTCTCATTCGAAGAATCAAGGTATTGAAAATATCCGGTTCTCAAACTTCATTTCATTCACAATCGAGTCTAGTGCCCTTTGAATTGCCAATTGTTAGGTCACATTTTCTTACAGCTACCATCGGAAGTCTTCGTGACCCGATCGGAACAACCGTAGTAGCTCCGTAATCCGGACTACAAGGATCGGTTGGAAGTCCTGTCATCGACACGTCTTTGCCAATGATGAACACAGGTCATGAAATTGATTCATCAGTTGTCATGCAAACGGTTAATCTAAGTGATATCGGCGTTACTAACCCAGACTTTGTGTCAAAGGAAATATTCGACGGCGCCTTAAAGGCTGTTGAAACCAGGATTATGGAGAAAGTTGAAAAGGAGGTTGGAGATCTAAAGAGGCTTTTCAAAAGGAAAGAATACAGTTGTTGAACCTGAGCCTGCTATTCCTAGTTAGAAAACACCAAACACTGAATTTGCTGATTTATCCGTTGATGAGCTGAAATCCTTGTTGTTAGCCAAGTTGTTATCTCAAGCTCCGGATTCTCAGCATGACGCAGATCTTCTTACCCTTCTACAATCCCACCAACAAAATCAACCGCCATAATTTGTAAACCCAACATATTTGGTCAGTGCCACAAAATTTAATTCTTTTAAATCTGATGTCATGTTTGCTCTATCTGACCTTAAACAGGTAGTTCAAACAACATGCAAAGCCCAAGCATCTGTTTCCACTGGAGAGCATGATCATGATTCTGATAATGATCATGAGGGGGGAGATAAGAGGGAAACAGTTGCAGAAAGTTCTGAAGGTGCTGTGTTGATGGAAACAAGAGCTGAAACCGATGAAGGTGGTGAAAGGGGAGCTGATGATGCTGATAGATGAAGGAAAAATCAATTACAATTGGTGATTTATGCTAAGGAAAATGTTGAACCAAGGGTTGAAAAGCCTAAGGTTGCAACTATGGAAGAGTTCATGGAGTTTACAGGTTTGTCTCAACCTGCTATTATTGTATTGGATGATGATACTCTTGAGCAGGTCCATGCAAAGTATGATCTCTATTGGAAGATGAAAGAAGAAGGTCAGAAAGATATTTGTATTGATATTGATTCATATGACAATGAAGGAGGAGATATCTATGACATTGTCAACAAATCTGAAGAGATTCCGATGAATGAATAAAGTGTTCTGGATAATTTGTTTGAAGATAGAGACTTAGATGCTCTGAATGTTATGTTTGAACAGAGTACACCTGAAGGACTTCACCTAAGTCCCATTCATGAGAAGATTCCAAAATCTTCTGATGTTCAGACTATTCCATCATTTCATGAATTCTTTTCTAATCCTAATGATTTCAAACTTCTGAGGCTGAGTATAATGTTAATCTGGAAACCGGTACTGCTAATGTTCAAGTTGAAGAAGAGTTTCCGTACCAGAAAAAGCCTGATAGTCCATTGGTACAGAAAGAGTTTGTGAGAGAGCCTCCTATAGTGCCAAAGTTCCCAGCTGAAACTGTTAGGACTGAAAGTCCTGTGTGTTGAAAGTGGAATAAAGTATTTATAAGGGTTCGTAATGTAATTATCTAAAGTTAATTAATTCGATGGGCCCAAGCCCATAAGCTCGTCAGGCCTGCGTGCCTAAGTATTTAAAGTTGTTTTCTATTTCATTTGTAGGGTTAGAAGTTCATAATTTTATTATTCAGTTTTCTAGTTATTAGGTTTATAAACCCTGATCAGAAATTTTCTTTGTAAACCAAAACCTTTGAAGTATTATCAATCATATGACTAGTTACTGTGGCCTATAAACTGTTCATCTTTGATCATATTTACTTGTGATTGCACTGCATTGGGATCTACATTTGGTATCAGAGCCGAAAGGCAAAAAGGTTTGATCCTCAAAAAGGTTTGTCTGAAACCCTATAATCGATTATTGATATTAATTGCTTTATATGCTTATTGTGATTATCTGATTATTTGTTTAATCTACTTCTGCAAAGTTAAAGTTTTTTTTCTGTGTTCGATCGATTATTTTTTTCTGGAAAATTAAAGTTCTTATCGATCGAATCTAGGAATTTTTTTTTCTTTTCTTTGTTTGCTATCGGTCTAAGGGTTCGCTTACTGTGTTTATCGATCTGTATGATCTTATCGCTTTCGGCCTATTTTTTTTCTAAAAAAGGTGTTTCCGGTCGAATAGTGGTTGATTATATGTGTTACCTTTGATCGAAGGATCGAAGTCTATGTGTGGTTTTTGATCGCATCGATCGAATTGCTTTCTGTTGAATTTATCGTGTTCTTCGGTCGATTGAAGTTTCTGGGTTTGATCTTGGTCGAATCTCAGAAATTCATCGTGTTCTTTGGTCAATTCTTAGTGTTTATCGGCCCTATTAGTTATTCGATCTTATCAGTTTATCGTATTTGATAGTCATTCGACCTGAGTCTTCGACCGAATACTTGTATTCCCCGGTCTTGCACCTTCGACCGGGTACTTGCTCAATCCGGTCTTACCATTCGACCGGGTACTTGTTACTCCGGTCTTACCATTCGACCGGGTACTTGCTACTCCGATCTTATCCTTCGACCGGGTACTTGCTTACTCCGGTCTTTCCTTCGACCGATATCTTGCATATTCCGGTCATTGCTTCGACCGGTACTTCGACATCACCGGTCCTTTGGTTCGACCGGTATATTCCTTTGGTTCGACCGGTATATTGCTTCCCTGTTTACCGGTCCTTGGATTTGACCGATACTTTGTCCTTACCGGTCTTATGATTCGACCGGTACATTGTCTATACCGGTCCTTTGCTTGACCGGTACCCTGCTCGACCGGATTTAAAAAAAAAGAAAAAAAAAGGTCAATTTTTTTTGTCTCACGATCATTTTACAGTGCATTTCTTTTAGCCCCCGTACTTCAAGGTTTCAGTAGTGTGTCATTTGTGACCCGAAACTTTCAAGTTTCACAATTTGTCACTTTCGGTCCCTGCACTTTCAAGTTTCATCTCTTTTCAAAGCCGGAGCGAATACATTCTATTCGAAACGATCAAAATGGTGTACCTACCAAGGCTGCAGTCCAAAAGAGAATATGAAGAGTGGAAAGTTCATTTTTTGAACTGTGTGGACGAACATGAGGTGGGTCCCTACATCAGATTATCTTTGACTGAAGGGGAGATGCAATCCCAGATTCCTACAGAAGCTTCACCTGTGGAAAAGGAGGAAAGAGAGAGGGCTAACAATATAGCTCGAAATTATATGACTGATAGTATTACTTGTGAATTTTTTCGTGACATTTTTAGTGAACTTATTGATCAAATAAATACCTACAAAATGACAGGAAAAGAGTTGTGGGATTGTACTGAATGGTTGGTGTTAGGGCCAAATGAGATTTTAAAAGGAAGAAAATTGGAAGCTGAGAACTCTGGGCTAAAAGGAAAGATTTCTATTTTGGAAGCTAAACCTCAGCAACCAGTCTCCGCTGAAAGCTATGAGGAAAAGATCTCTGATCTGAAAGATGTAAATGCAGAACTTCAAAAGCGTTTATCTGATTTGGAGCAACTGCTTGCTAAACACAAATCTGATTTTGAGACTAAAGAGAAATCTTTCGCAAAGAAGTTCTCAGAATTCTCGAGAAAATGTGCTGATGAGAAGAAGGAAGTTGAGCTGAAATGCATAAAACTTTCTCAACAAGTTTCTGCTTTCGAGAAAGTAATCATCCTTGAAAGAGAAAAGTTTGAAAAAGTAAAGAAGGTCATTGAACAAAAGAATGTGGGATTCTTCAAAGAAATATCCAGCCAAAGAAATGATGCTGAGAAGGGATTTGAAGAAAAGAGAAGCATGTTTGAGACTGAGATCAAAAAGTTGACTGCCAAGTTATCTGAACTATCTGAGAAGGCACTAAAAGAGTAGAGAACGAAGTCTGAATTCACGAAGAAGATTGACCTGCTTGTTAAAGAAAGCGACAACTTTGCTTCGACGATTAAAGTGCTTGAAAAGTCTGTATCAAGTACAAATCAGAAATCTGTCTCTCCACAAAGGTCAGTTAAATCTTTTGATCGGATTCGTAAAACTAACCTTTTCTATGATAGCAATATAGATGGTTCAGGTACACATCAAAGAAGAAGGAGATACAAAGATGAGGAACTGGTCTGGAAGAAGAAACCAGTTGAAGATGAGCTGAAAGAAAGAGAATCGTGTGTACATGCATCTAATGCCAAGAAGAACAAAGCGAGTAAAGGTAAACCTGATCATATCTACTCGAGAGATCAATTACTCAGGTTGTCAGGTAAGAAATACCATTGTTCTTATTGTCGTACACATGATCACATTCACAAATCCAGGGATCATTTATGGTATGGTTCTTATTCTATATCCCCCACAAGAACTGCAACTAACATTCATGGACCCAAATACCAGTGGGTACCAAAGCCGAAAACTGATTCTTTGTTGCAGAAACCTACTGTCAAGGGGGAGTAGAAGAACAATGGCTTCTAAGTAAATCAGCTTAGAACCCGGACTTCAACGAATTTTGGCTTCTGATCACATGACAGATCAGGACCCGTTCTTCAACGTTCAGACCTGGATATTTTGCAACTATCCAGGGGAAGCTTAAAAGACCTAAATCATTATATCATGATTTGAGGGGGATCTTAAAGGTAAATATCTTCTAATCCTAGATCTCTGAGTGTTTGAAAGAAGAACAACTTTCAAGCATGAAAAACGGTTTCTGAAATGTTCAAACCACTTCTGATTCTCAAATGATTTTATGAATTTAGAAGTGTGATTTTAAATGTTTTTCATTTTTTTAGATTAATGTTTAACTGTCTGTGTGTTTTTAAAGGTCAATACTTGCGTATTATCTTGTCTTTATACTGAAACGTATTTACACACACAGGTTCAGTACTTCATTTGTACTTGTTATTACCATGCCTCATAACGAACCAATTTTTTCGATGGTAATACCCCCGTTTGATATTCAATGTTGTTGAGCATCTATCATTATTTGAAATTTGTGCTTTCATTGCTAAATTGTTTATATTTGTTCATATAAACATAATATCCAATTCTTTGATACCCTAACCAGTTTAGTTGATCTGAATGATACATTGTCAGATTCTCAAAACAAATCTCGTGATTTCATTTCATTCATTCAATATTCTTGTTTTGAGAAATCTTCAAAGTTTAATTGCTCAAATCTAATGAGCATACATTTTGAAAGTGTTATCTTATTTGAGCTTAAATGTTCAAGTTAAGTTGTTGAGCTACTATTATTTTTAGGACTTACATGGGTTTTGTGTGAGAACTTAAACAAAACTTCCATGGATTCACGTTAACCAGTGTTTCCTACCCCGGAAGTTATCCTTGAGTGATTGAGGGGTGAGGGGTCTTAACTCAAAGAGTGGGGGAGATAACTCATCCGGTTGAGTGTTTCTTATTGTGTGGAGAGAAAAAAAAATTGAAAAAGAGAGTTTGGTTAGAAGTGAGCTTTAATGTTAAAAAGAAAGAGGGTGTGAGAACACAGTTAAAAGAATATCAGAACTCTGTACCAACCACTTTCTGAGCCGGGCAGCCACATATTCTGATTGGTTCACATTCCTTGGTGACCATCATTGAAACAGGCAGTGAGCCCATGCCAACTCTTGCTATAACCCCACCAGCCACTCGTTTCTTTCTTAACAAAGAAATATTTCATTTTCTTTGGGGACGCAGCATATCTGCTATCTAGTCTTCAATCGGAAGATTTAGATATTGAAAAAGAAGGAAAGTTGCCCCACCTTCGCACCTCTTTCATACACATTGAGTCCGTGTAATATCTGTTGCTGTCTCAACAGTTTACACAATTTGAGCCTGATCAAGCTAAGTAGCTTCAATCATTTCTACACTTTCACGAGCACACAAGGAATGAGTTTTCTTGTCATAACATTCATAGAAAATTCCTTTGTGGTTTTTCGATGATTGAATGGAAGCCTTGGGGGAGTGAACATCACAAAAACTCCTTTCCAATGTACATCCGTTGTACAAAGTGACTCTGTGCTACTTACAGGCATACTAACTGTTTCATCTATTGAATCAGGGTTACATTGTCCATTATGTCTGAATTTGAAAAGATTCGGATATATACATTTCATGAATTGACGGATACTCAGATCAAAGGACGAAGAATATCATATTATCATAAAGGGGAGATCAAAGAATGCGTTCAAATTGAAGAAGTTTTGATGATCATGATGCTCACAATCATCAAAAAGGGGGAGAATTTTTCAAAGTTCAATTTCAAAGTTTTGAAGAAAGAAAGTTTGTTTTTCTGAAGACGGTCTAAAGATCAAAGAGATGAATATATGAGTTTAATGCTATGTTAAATTTGTTTGTCATGCTAAATTTGTTTTGTCTGAAGACAGTGAAGTTTTCAAAGTTTGTATTGATTTTTTCCCGTATCATGTGGTGTCTGCTACAAGTTTCTTCATTATTCCTCCTACGAGCTGATTGAAACAAGTTCTTAAGCTGAAAGCATATTCAACTCGCGGTTCAAAGACAGATTCTTTGTTTTAAACTGAAGATGCATCGTGGAATGTCAAGTAACTCTCACATTATATTTATTGTGTGCTGATCCGATGTGATTGAGTTTTTACAGCTGAAAGCTGCTTGATAGTGCGTTCAGTTGAGGCTACTGTACATTGAATCTGGTTACAAAGTTGAATACTATGAAGAACAAGAGCTTTATTCAAGGGGGAGCGTGGAAAGACATGAAGTCAAGCAACATCAAAGTTCTTCAAAGATTCAAGAGGGAAAGAAGATCAATGTTTGAAGATTTCAAGAAGATAAATGCTTTATTCAACTTTAGGGGGAGATTGTTAGGACTGAAAGTCCTGTGTGTTGAAAGTGGAATAAAGTATTTATAAGGGTTCGTAATGTAGTTATTCTAAAGTTAATTAATTAGATGGGCCCAAGCCCATAAGCCCGTCAGGCCTGCGTGCCTAAGTATTTAAAGTTGTTTTCTATTTCATTTTTAGGGTTAGAAGTTCATAATTTCAATATTCAGTTTTCTAGTTATTAGGTTTATTAACCCTGATCAGAAATTCTCTCTGTAAACCTAAACCTCTGAAGTATTATCAATCATATGACTAGTTACTGTGGCCTATAAACTGTTCATCTTTGATCATATTTACTTGTGATTGCACTGCACTGGGATCTACAGAAACTAGAACTTCAAGTTCTAAAGCTGAAAGTTCTATTCCTTTTACTGGTTATGATGAAGAAGGAATGTCCATTCAAGAAATGAGAAGGATTAGACGTATGTTACGTGTTCCTCATCTGGAGGAAGGAGTTCAGATTTTTGTTAGCTACATCAGACAGTTAGATGAAGCTCAACTTTTGGGTATCAAAGATCAAACTCCTGAGTATCAGAAAGATTATATTCGGATGTTACAGATTATGGGAAGAACAAGAAAAGATGTCAAGATCAAGTCTGAAATTCTGGAGGTTATCAAAGTAACCATGATGAAGTACAAGAAAATCTGTTATCCTGAATTCACTATGCAAAGAAAGAATCTGAGAATGTACTCATTCAATGAAGTTGACTATGCTAATCTTCATTTCAGAGACATTGAGTTCATTTACCATGATTTCAGGAACCGAACTATCAGACATCCAGAGATTGTTTTTGGTCTTGATACTATCAAAGGATTCATTCGGAGGTACATCTACCATACTTATCTTCATGACTTCCAACTAGGCATTGAGACAAATCAGAATAGAATCAATATTCTAAAGCCAGACTTTACACATCTATTGCTTGAAGACACACCACTCTACACAGTACTAAGAAAGCCAGAACTTGGTGTTGTGTATGAGAATGATTTCAAAAAGGAGAAGAGATACATGAGAGCAGCTGAAATTCATAAGTTCTCTGATGGTACTATTGAAGATGTGTTAAATAAGTTGGAAGAGTTACACGAGGAAAGTGAGAAGAAGAGGTTACAAGAAAATGATCATTGGCGTCGGATGGACAGAATTTGGACAGAGAATGTGATAGATGCCATCAAGGACAGATTAAGATTCAGGCAGGTCATAAGAAGGTTTGAAGGATACATGGGGATGAGAAATACAAGCATGCGGAGATGGACTAGTTCAAGAAAGTCTAATTGATCAAAAAGGGGGAGATTCTTAGACCTAGAGTAGTCAATTAGAATGATAGTATTGTCGTTTGTATGTTGACTTTATGTGAGGTCAAGGCTTGTTTGACCCATATATAAGTCTTTGCTTTCTTTGTTTTTGTAAGAAGTTTTGGAAGTAAGTTTTTTAAGCGTATCTTTGTGAGATATATGACAGACACATTTTCTCTCATCTTGATTTCTTTGATTGTTATATTTCTTTTGCGTGATTTGATTGTTATTGCTTGATTTCTGGGATCACACTACAAGGCTACAGGTAAGAAAATATGGGATCAGCTGGAGAAGATGATGCTGGGATATAAGATTGGTAATCAGATAAAGGTTGTTAAATGTACAAATTGTTATGAAGTATTCAAGGCTAAGCAAAGTGAAAGCCTAGAGGCTAACTATGACAGATTTGTTCTTTTGTTGAATGAGTTAAGAAAGAACAAGGTCAAAAAGCAACAAATTAAGAACAATGTTAAATTTATAAGCATTCTTCAGCCGGAGTGGAAAAAAATTACAAGACAAATGTAATAGCATAAAGACCTCAATGGGATTCCTCTTCATGAAATGTATGAGACTCTACGTCAGAATCAGGAAGAGGTGGAAGAAAGAAGGGTTGAGAAGAAGAAGGTTGAAAAACCTATACCAGATCATGTTGCACTTGTTGTTGAAAACAAGAAAGAGAAGAAGTATGTCAGGGGTAAGACTGGTAGTTCTAGAAGGAAGGAAAAAGTGATTGTGAGTGAATCTGAAGATGGTAGTGATGATTCTGACTCTGATGATAGGGAAAACCTCAAGCAAATTATGATTCTACTGACTCGGGCATTTCAGAAGAAGTTTTACAAGAAGCCAGGATCAAACAGCCTGAGGTACCCATCTGGGTCAAAGAATTATGAGCACAAAAAGAGGATTGAAGGAAAGAAAAGATATGAGGGTTCTGATAATAGGTTTGATGATCGGAGATTATGAAGAGAAGAAGTATGTGAAGAATCTAACTTGCAGAGAATTGTGAAGTTCATCAGATCAGATAACGGCACAAATTTAATAACAAGACTGTTGAATATTATCTCGAATATGTCGGGATAACACATCAATTCTCTGCTGCTAGAATGCCCGAAAAAAATGTGGTCGTCGAAAGACGTAACAGAACTCTTGTTGATACTGCTAGAACAATGTCAAGACAATCAGAGTTACCTCTTTTTCTATAGACAAGTTGTTTCTGCTACATGCTATACTCAGAACCGATCAATCATTCATCGTCGATTTGGTAAAACGTCATATGTTATTATTAATAATAGAACACCAAACATTAAACATTTCAATATTTTGGATGCAAGTGTTACGTACTCAATGACAAGGTGAATCTGAACAAGTTCAGTCCCAAGGCGAAAGAAGGCATTTTCATTGGATATTCTCAAACATTTGCATCTTACAAAGTATATTTGAATACTTCAAAGATCGTTGTTGAGAGCGTCAATGTAACATTTGATGAGATGATAGATTTGGCTACTAAACATACCAGTTTAGAACACGTGATAACTGGAGTACTAGCTTTTGGACAAATCACTCCAGAACTTGTTTGAAATGTTTCTAATTTTGATAAAGAGTCAACGTCTACATCACATCTTTCTGAATTAGATTTATTGTTTGAACATTTTTATAATGAGTTTCTAGGACCTAAAATTTCTAAACCTGTTGTGATTAACAGTTCAGAAGATTCAAGAGAAAACCAACCAATCACTTCTGATATATCTACTGAACTTGTTCCTCCAATTTAGATAGAAACTCATTCAGTTGAAGCTACACTAACTGTTGAGCAGTCAAAAGTTTCACAACCGGTTCTTAGTTCTGAATTGCCTATTTCACAGACATAAATTGTTCAACAAGCTGAAGCTTCTGTAACCGTACCTTCAACTGAACCCTGATATGATGAATACTTAGATGATCAAAATGATCAATCTACGTACACTCCACTCCCTCACACACATAAGTGGACCAAAGAGCATCCGGTGAACCAGATTATTGGGGATCCATCTAAACCGGTGCAAACTAGGTCTGATACAGTGAACGAGTGCGTATACAACTCCTTCTTGATCAAGATCGAACCTACTCGAGTATCTGAGCATCTTGAAGATCTAGATTAGATTGCGGCTATGCAGGAGAAGTTAAACCAGTTTGAAGTACTGAAAGTATGGAGACTTGTGCTTAAACGTGAAGGCAAAACCATAATTGGCACAAAATGGGTATTCAAAAAGAAGAAAGATGAGGATGGCATAGTTGTCAGGAATAAAGCCCGACTTGTAGCGAAAGGGTACCGACAGGAAGAGGGGATTGACTATGACAAAACATACGCTCCAATCCCTCGCATTGAGGCAATCAGAATGTTTTCTAACTTATGTGGCGCACAAAAACTTTACTGTCTTTTAGATGGACGTCAAAACAGCCTTTCTGAATGGTATACTTAAAGAGGAGGTATATGTATCTCAACCGGAAGGGTTTGTTAGTGCTGATAAGCTAGATCATGATAGACAAAGCTCTTAACGGTTTGAAACAAGCACCCCACACCTGGTACGACGTACTTTCAATTTTTCTACTCAAGTCAAGGTTCTCCAAAGGTAAGAATGACACTACCCTCTTTATCAAGAAAGAAAAAGGCGATATCATTCTCATTCAAATTTATGTAGATGACATAATTTTTGGGTCTACAAACCCTAAGTACTGCAAAAGCTTTTCTGCAATGTTGGTGTCCAGATTTCAAATGAGTACGATGGGAGAGATGAATTTCTTTCTGGGATTACAAGTCAGACAATTTTCCACGGGGATTTTTATAAATCAATCAAAGTACATCTTCGATATTTTAAAGAAGTTTAAAATGGAAAATTGTACACCAATTAGCACCTCGATGACACTGGTACTAAGATCGGAGTTGACCTTAACGGGAAAGCAGTTAATCTAAGGACCTACCGAGGTATGATAGGTTCTTTAATATACTTAATTGCGAGTCGGCTTGATATTATGTTCTCGACATGTTTGTGTGAGAGAATCAAGTCAGGCCCAAAGTGTCCCATCTTTCGGTTGTTAAGAGATTTTTTAGATATCTGAAGAGAACAGTAGATCTTAGTTTGTGGTATCCTAAATATACGTAACTGCTTATTCAGATGCAGATCATGCTAGATGCATGTTGGAGAGGAAAAGAACATTGGGTCATATACAGTTTTTGGGAGACGAACTCGTAAGTTGGGCTTCAAAGAAACAATTATGTGTATCCAATTCGACTGCTGAAGCGGAATATGTAGTTGATTCCAGTTGCGGTTCCCAAGTACTGTGGATGAGGACACAACTACGAGACTATGGCTTCCACTATAACAAGATTCTGATTTACTGTGACTTGAAGAGCGCAATTGCCATATCATCAAATCCTGTCTAGCATACTAAAACCAAGCACATAGACGTCGGATATCATTTTATCAAAGACCATGTTGAGAAAAGTACAATCGAATTGTACTTTGTAAATACAGATTACCAGCTTGCAGATCTTTTCACTAAAACTTTAGATGAAAAGCGATTTAATATTCTAATATCAAAATTAGGCATGCTGAATCTCAAAACCTAATTTTTACATAATTTGTATTTTCTTAGCATTGTTTGGTTTACAATTTTCTTCATATTTTTTTAATTAATTCTGAAAGATATTTGCACTTAAGGTTTGTTGATTATTTCAGAGGGAGTGTGTGACATGATAATATGATCAACATTCAAGGGGGAGCATAATAGTTTTTCTACTGACAAATTTTTCGATGTTATACAGATGCATTTTTGCAATGTTTCAGGAGGAGAAGATGTTCAGGACTCCTAGATAATCAGTCTAGAACTCAATTTTCATAAAATTTGACTTCCAGTCACTTTAGATCAGGACTCGTTTTTCAATGTTTTTGACTTCTATTTTTTACTATGACTTTGCTATTTTGAATAAATTTTGACTTTTGTGCAGATTTTGTAAAGATTAATGCTATTTTGCACAAGTTAAGGGGAGCTTAAATGATTTTCACTCAATTTCTTAGGATTTGAGGGGGAGTTATGAAACGTGGTGCCGAGCGTATGTTCTGAACTCAAACTCAGAATACTTAAAAGAAGACAACTTTAAGTATGAAAACTATTTTCTGAAATATTCAAACCACTTCTCTATTCTCCAACGGATTTTATGAATTTAGAAGTGTACTTTTAAATGTTTTCATACATGAGCTTTACTGATTTACTGACCGTGTGTTTCCAAAGATTAATACTTGTGTATTATCTTTTCAATATACTGTCAAATATTCATACACATCGGTTCAACTTCTTATTGATCTTTGTTATTACCATTGTTAGTGCAAATAATGTTGTTTTCAAGATCATTGTAATAATGTCAAAGCCTCAAGAAAGAAAGTCAAAGTCAACATGCTACTTGTGAAAAGTCAAAGTCAATGTATTTGTATTAGTTGTAAAGGTCAGTGCTTTGTAGATTATATTTCCTTTGTAATCATTGAAGGTATAAGTAGTTTTGCTTCTTTGTAGATCTTGTAGCACTTAATTGAGAGAGTACGTTGTAGAGAGAGATTGTAGAGAGAGAAAGTTGTAATGCAATTCATATCAATAGAATTATGAGATTTGTGAATTGAAATTGTGATTTACACTTGCATTAGGGACACACAATTGGTATTAGAGCAAGCAAGAAGTCAGAAAAATTAATCAAGATCATCAAATTGTTGTCATTTTTGGAAAGTCGCTCATACGAACTGTCCAAATTCGAAGTTTGGTCATTTTTGTGTAATTGAGTCTGAAATTGATATCTTTGAGTTCGTTTCATGTATTAGAAACATTCATGTTTGAATAGTATTGACCAATTAACATTTATTTGTGTGATTTTTTGGTTCGAAAAAGGACAATACTATGATTTGATCGAATTCAGTTTTGGAGTGATTTTTAGTTGAAATCTTCAACTAAAGAAGTGTTCAGAATCAATTTTTGGATAAATATGCAAATTTTCAAAATCCAATTTGAAGAATTGAGAGAGTTATGGTTGATTTAGTAATTTAAAGTCGATTTCTCGCAAGATCTAGACTTGACGCAACATTCATACGACTTGACGCCAGTATCATATTGGTTGTTGCAAGATTCGAGTGTTTTGCAGGTTTTGGTGAATTTTTCTATGTCTATAACTCGCAAGATTTAGTTGACACGAGGTTTGAGGTACGACAAGCAGAACTTCTCGGATCAAGGCACCTACGTCAAGCTTACTTAACTCAAGAGGCAAGACACGAAAAACACACTTGACACAAGCCATGTGTTGCGTCAAACTACTATTTACTCAGTTCTCGGGTCAGTTGGATTCGTCAAGCTTAGCTTCTCTTTCCTACGAAATGTAAAATACTCGGGTCCAAGCATATGCGGCAAGTGAGCTTCTCGGTTCTAGTAGCCTGTGTCAATCTACTTCTCAAGTTATTCAGCTTGCGACAAGTCAACTTGACGTAAGCAACTAGTTGCATCAAGTGACAATTTCATCAGTCTGCGACAAGTTCACTATGAAACTTCAATGTCAAAAAAATTTCTCTCGGGGCGTTGCCCCTTGACCCCATCCGTGCTAAGTCTGAGGAGGGGACAAGTTTCTGAGTGGGATCAAAGTTTTCTAAT
Organism: Arctium minus; assembly: GCA_954870635.1. NCBI lineage: Eukaryota > Viridiplantae > Streptophyta > Magnoliopsida > Asterales > Asteraceae > Arctium > Arctium minus. Next base: position 35,689,015 of record OX941096.1, on the reverse strand, counting down.
TTTTGTCAACGTTCATTAACAAGTGTTATCAAGATGACTTCAAAGGATGCTCTTGCTATCGGTACAGATGTAAAGCCACTAGTTCTCTTTAAGGGAGAATATGAGCAATGGAAAGGCAGATTCCTGGATTTCATTGACAGACACGAGAATGGTGAGTACATAAAGCAGTCTCTGGATGAGGGTGTGATGAAACTTATCTATATGGATGTACCAGATGTTGATTCTTCAAGTAGTGAGGATGGGGATGAAAATGCTGAGCCAAAGACCAAAAGAGTTGTTGTTGATATTTCAAACTATTTTGTTGAACAGAAAAAGAGGCATAAAGCAAACAAGCAAGCCAGATCTCTACTGCTCCAGAGTATACCAAATGACATCTATATCAAAATAGACAATTACAAAGCAACTGGAAAGAAGATGTGGGATCAGTTAGAGAAAATGATGATGGGATCTAAGATTGGGAATCAGATAAAGGTTGCAAACTGTATCAACAACTACGAGGAGTTCAAGGCTAAAGAAAGAGAAAGTTTAGAAGCCACTTATGATAGATTTGTATCTTTGCTGAATGAGCTGAGTAAGAATAAAGTGAAAAGGCAACAAATAGAGAACAACGTCAAGTTTCTCAGCGTACAACAACCTGAGTGGAAGAAGTTTACACGGCAAATAAAGCAGCTAAAGGATTTGAATGAGATTCCTCTACATATGAGACTTTGCGGTAGAATGAGGAAGAGGTTGAAGAGATAAGAGCTGAAAAGAAGAAAGCTGAGAAATCGGTTACAGGTCCAGTTGCTCTAGTGGTTGAGAAGAAAGAGAAGAAGAAAGAAAAGAAGAAGAAGAAAGTTGTTGTGTCTGAGTGTGATGATGGTGAGAGTGTTGTTTCTGATTCGGATGATGGGGAAAGTCTGAAGCAAGTGATGATCTTATTGACTTAGGCCTTTCAAAAGAAATTCTACAAGAAGTCAGGGTCTAACAGTCACAGATACTCATCCGGGTCATGGAACTATGAGCACAAGGAAAGAATTGAAGGAAAGAAGAGGTATGTGGATAGAAAGTTTGATGACATGAGGTCTGGGGAAAAGAAATATGTGAACAGATGTGAGGAGAAAATTATTGAAGATCCAGTGAAATGCTACAATTACGGGAAGATCAGTCATTATGCCAAAGATTGTCGAAAGCCTAAAGTACACAACTCAGACTATTACAAGAACAAGATGTTGCTTGCAAGGCAGAAAGAGGTTGGGAAGGCACTGATGGCCGAGAATGACCACTGGCTTGATCAGACAGACTCAGAGAGTGAAAGAGATGAAGTTGCTCACATGTGTCTTATGGGAAAGCAAGCTACTTATGATGAATCCGATGAAGACATGTCTGATGAGTAACTGACTTATTTGAAATTAATTTTAAAAAAAAAATGGAATCCATGATGGTTGAACTTCAAGATCTTCGGTCTAAGCTGAAACGAGAAAAAAGTTTTTGTTGAGAAAAAGCGTCAAACAATATTTAAACTAACAAGGACATTGTTGAGAAGACAATATTGATTGAATCTTTGAACAACGACATTGGAAATTTTGAAAAACAATAGACTGATTTAAACAATCAAATATCTGAAGCAACTTCCAAGTTTAACTTGTGTGAACTTGAGAACAAGGAGTGTGTAAGAAATACAAATCCTTAAAAACAGAAAACAGAAAACAAATCTTTGATTGAAAAGATAAGTGGTTTGGAAGAGAAGCTTTATTTTAGAGGACAAACTGACCAAACCATTCATCTAAATAAACCAAAGAAATTTAAATATTTCAACGTTTATTGGGGTACTAGTATGTGTAGATCCCAGTACAGTGCAATGACAAACAGTAATCAATCAATGAAGAACAATCAACGTGCCACAAATTCTAGTCATATGATTAATATTCAATAAATGATTAGGTTTACAGAGAGAATATCTGATAAGCAAATGTAAACCTATTGACTAGAATGATAATGAATGAGACTGAAAAACTTCTCTAAAACTCTCTAACCTAAACTAGGTTAACAAAACACTTTAAATATGTGTCGAGTAAGGCCTAATGGGCTTTAGGCCCATTTACAATAACTTTCAATTAATTGTAATTTAAACCCTTATAAATACTTTATACAACTTTCAACAAACAGGACTTTCAGTCCTAACAATCTTCCCCTAAAGTTGAATAAGGCATTTATCTTCTTTAAATCTTCAGGTTTGATCTTCTTTCCCTCTTGAATCTTTGAAGAACTTTGATGTTGTTTGTCTTCATATCTTTCCAAGCTCCCCCTTGAATAAAGCTCTTGGTCTTCATAGTTTCAACTTTGTAACCAGATTCAATGTACAATAGCCTCGACTGAATGCACTATCAAGCACCTTTCAACTGTAGAAACTCAACACATCGGATCAACACACAAGAAAGATAATGTGCAAGTTACGTGACATTCCACAGTGCAACTTCAGTTTAAAACAAAGAATCTGTCTTTGAACCGCGAGTTGAATAAACTTTCAGCTTAAGAACTTGTTTCAATCAGCTCGTAGGAGGAACAAACTTGTAGCAGACACCACATGATACGGGATAGAAGAACCAATAAAATATTTCCTGCTATAATCTTTGAATCCAAAGGCTTTTCACCCTCAGATTTAAGATTTGACTTTGAAATTGAACTTTGTAAATCTCTCCCCCTTTTTGATGATTGTGAACATCATGATCATCAAAACACTTCAATTTCAACACATTCTTTGATCTCCTCCTTTGTGATAAACTAACAATCTCCCCTTTATGATAATTTGACATTCTCCGCCCTTTGATCTGAGTACCCATCAATTTATGAAATGTATATATCCGTTGCTCAACAGTTTAACTGAACAGTTAAGTACAAAATGTATGATAACATTGTCAAAATGTATGCTCGTGAGATTTGAGCAATTGAACTTTGAAGATTTCTCAAAACAAAGATATTGAATTAATGAAATGAAATCAAGAGAATTGTTTTGAAAATTTCACAATGTATCAATCAGATCAAATAAAATGGTTAGGGTATCAAAGAATTGGATGATTTGTTTATATGAACGAATATAAACAATTTAACAATGAAAGCACAAGATTAGAAAAAATGATTGATGCTCAACAACATTTGAAAGCAAACAGGAGTATTACCATCGAAAAATTGTTCGTTATGAGACATGGTAATAACAAATTCAAATGAAGTACTGAACCGATGTGTGTGAATACTTTACAGTATAAAGACAAGATAATACACAAGTATTGATCTTTGGAAACACATGGTCAGTTAAACATTAAAGCTCAAAATTGAAAAACATTTAAAATCACACTTCTAAATTCATAAAATCTTTTGAGAATAGAGAAGTGGTTTGAACATTTCAGAAAACATTTTTCATGTTCGAAAGTTGTTCTTCTTTCAAACAATCAAAGATCTAGATCAGAAGGTATTTACCTTTAAGCTCCCCCTCAAATCATGATAAAATGAATTAGGTCAGATAAGATCCCCCTGGATATTTTCAAAATATCCTTATCTGAACACTGAAGAACGGTTCCTAATCTGTTATAATCAGAAACCATCACCTTTACTCCCCCTATAAATTATGCATCTAGAGTATGTTAGTGAAAAAGCACAAGATAGAGATCAAATACAACTCCCTTTTGAATTGTAGACCGTCATATCTTCCAAATATATTGTCAATGAAAAAGAACATGATAGAGATCAGATACAACTCCCTTATGAATTGTAGATCGTCATATCTTATTGGATGCAAAGTATTTCAGACATGTATTCGAGTATTTGAGTACAATCTCTTATCAGCACAGGAGTAACGTCTTTTGATGACTGAAGTACGAGTCCTAAACTGTTGTGTTTAGAAGTCAAACTTCGTTGAAGTACGGTTTCTAAGTTGTTTTACTTAGAATCCTCAGTTCTTCTACTCCCCCTTGACAATAGGTGTCTGCAACACAGAATCAATTTTAGGCTTTGGTACCCACTGGTATTTGGGTCCATGAATGTTAGTTGCAGTGCGAATGGGAGTAATGGAATAATAACCATACTAGTAATGATTACTAGTCTTGTGAATAGGATCATGTGTACGGCAATAAGAATAATAGTATTTCTTACCTGACAACCTGATTAATTGGTCTCTCGAGTAGATATGATCAGGTTTAACTTTACGCGTATTGTTCTATTTGGCTTTGTGTGTATGTACACATGATTTCTTTCCTTTCAGCTCATCGTTCTTCCCATCTTTCTTCTCATCTTCAACTGGTTTCTTCTTCCAGACCAGTTCCTCTTCTTTATATCTTCTTATTCTTTGATATGTACCTGAACCATCTATATTTCTATCATAGAAAATGTTAGTACTACGAATCTGATTAACTGATTTAACTGACCTTTGTGAAGAAACAATTTTCTGATTTGAACTTGATGTTGTCTTTTCAAGCTCTTTAATCTTTGAAGCAAACCTGTCTCTCTCTTTGATAAGAAGGTCAATCTTCGTCTCGCATTCAGACTTCGTTTTCTTCTCTTTCATCACACTTTCAGATAGTTCAGATAGCTTCTCAGTAAGCTTTCTGATCTCAGCCTCAAATATGCTTCTTTCTTCTTCAAATCCCTCTTCAGCATCCTTTCTTTGGCCGGATATTTCCTTAAAGAATCCAACGTTCTTCTGTTCAATCTCCTTCTTCTCCTTGACAAACTTTTCTCTCTCCAAGATTATTACTTTCTCAAAATTAGAAACTTTCTGAGAAATCTTGATACATTTCAGCTCAACTACTTTCTTCTCATCAGCACATTTTCTTGAAAAATCTGAGAACTGCTTTGCAAATGATTTCTCAAATTCGGATTTATCTTTAGCAAGCTTTTGCTCCAACTCAGATATTTTATTTCGAAACTCAGTATTAGCATCCTTCAGACTCTTAATATTCTCCTCATAACATTCAACAGATGCTTTCTGGATTTGGATAATCTGATCTTCCAAGTTAAAGATTTTTCTTGTCAGCTCTGTGTTCTCAGCTTCCAAACTTAGTATTTTCTCATTATTCTGCCCAGAAGTCTTTTTCAGAAGATCTTTATTAATTGTCTTTAATTCACTAACTTCTTCTTTCAGTATGTTGCTTTCATCATTAAATTGATTTGATTTCTTCAAGTAGAAATCAATAGATAAAGCAAGATTTATGTTCTCTAATTCGAGCTTTTCAATCTTCACTTGAAGTTCAGAAAAATATCCCATCTTGAATTATCTGATACAAAAAGAACACCAAGAGGACTTGTCTTCTCTGGATTCTGCACTTGGTTTATGTCTCTCCCTGATTCTCCTTTTTGATCGTATCGAATATAATTAATTCGATCCGGCTTTGAAAAGCTTGATATCCAGGGACTGAACTTGACAAGAGATGAAACTTGAAAGTTTAGGGTCACAAATGACAAACGACTGAAACCTTGAAGTATGGGGGCTGAAAGTGACACTAACTAAAACTTAAAAACTATCAAGGACTAAAAGTGACAAAAAAATAAACTTAAAACTAGAAGGACTAAATATGACATATACTAAAACTACTAACTAGAGGGACTAAAAGTGTCAACTTTGTTAGAGCACAGATTTATTGGATTCAAGATCATCAATTACTGAAGATGGAATTCTGAAGTCAAAGTTGGAAAAGTCGACTCTTATTAAATAGTCTAGGCCCTTTGTAATAAATAGTCAAAGTTTGTTTGTGTATTTTTCGTTTTTAGTCCTTTTCCTTAAAATAGGTTTAAGGTATAAATTTGTTAATTAGGTTTTTGTTTGAGGTGGTTGTTGAATCTGTAGTAGCCGCACGCACATTGAGAGAGAGAGATAGAGAGAGCTGCGGCTAGAGAGAAACTGAGAGAGAGCTTATCAAGTTTGAAGATTCAAGACTTGTAACCATTCAAATCGATTGATAAATCAATATCAGGTTTGATTATTCATAATTGTTTGCTTGATTGAATCATGAATCACATGGACACAGAATTGGTATCAGAGCCTAACAGATTGAAATCGAAAAAGAAATTTTTTTTCGGCGTTCATCTGTCTAGATTCAATTTTTATTGTGTGATTGTTATTTCAAGTTGTTTTTGATTGGGTGTTATTCGATTTTCTTATACTATTGAATTGGGATTGATATTTTTGAGTATTGCATATTAATCGATTGTCTATTTGATGATTTTTGCTGTTTTTGGTTTTCACGAGTCGGACACTGTTTCATCAATCGATTCGTTTAATAGTGCTGTTTATTGAAATTATTTGATCGTAATATGTTTTATATGTGTTTGTGACCTGATTGACAAAGTTTGGGATCGTATTTTTCTGTCTAGATAGAGTAATTTGAGTTTTTCAGTTGTTTTTCGTGTGTCAATCGTTTTGCACCAGTTCATATCACTTTACGCCAGTTCATAGTGTTCAAAGTCTTTTGCGGAAAGTGGGTATTTGCGCCAGTGCCTTCTAGCGCAAAGGTTCTTTTGCGTGACCTTCAGCTCGCGCAAAATTCATTTTTGCGCCACTCATCACACCGGTCAAAGACACCGGTCAGGACACCGATTAAGACCCCGGTTTGCGCCATCTCCTCTTTGCGCAAACTTCAGATTCGCGCGACTCGCCCCTCGCGCAAAGTCCATCTCTCGCGACCTTCGTCTCACGCAAATCACAGGTTCTCGCCAACTTTACTCGCGCAAAATGCAAGGGATTCAAAGTTCACACGAAGTCAATTTTTGTGCGACCTGCTTCGCCCAAAGTTTCTTTCGCGCCAGCTTCTTCTAGCGCGAACTAGTTTTTGCGCCAATCTCTCTTCGCGCAAATTCTTGGTTTGCGCCACCTGGTGTTAGCGCAAAACTCCATTTTGCGCCAGACACTATTAGCGCAAAATCATCTTTTGCGCCACTGCCTTTTGGCGCATTTCTGCCTTTTTGCTCCAGATTCTCTTTCTCATTATTAATTTGTATTTACTTGATTTTATCTAGACTAACGATCATTTCAAGTTTCTTATCAGTTCTTTGCTAAAATCAATATCAGTAAGGATGTCAACTCGGGAAGCTTTTGCTATCGGAACCGATGTGAAGCCACCAGTACTCTTCAAGGGGGAGTACGAGCAATGGAAGGACAGATTCTTGGATTTCATCGATCAAAATGATTTGGAAGATTACATCAGAAAATCTCTGAAGGAAGGAATCATGACACCTCCAACCAAGGTTCTCATTGTAGCTGGAGAAAATGGTGAAGAATAAGAGAAAGAGTATAAATTACCGATTGATGAATACTCGGATGAGCAGAAAAAGAGGCACAATGGTGACAAACTGGAAAGATCATTTATTCTCCAAGGCATACCGAACGAAATTTATGTCAAGATTGATAGCTACAACGCAACCGGCAAGCAAATGTGGGATCAGTTGGAGAAGATGATGATCGGATCTAAAGTCGGCAATCAACTCAAAGTTTGCAACTGCCTGAACAACTATGAAGAATTCAAAGCCAAAGTTGGAGAATCACTAGAAGCCACTTATGACAGATTTGTCACATTGCTGAACGAGCTAAGGAAGAACAAGATCAACAAATCTCAAGTTGAGCTGAATGTGAAATTTATCAGCAACCTTCAGCCTGAGTGGAAGAGATTCACCAGACAGATGAGGCAACTGAAAGATCTGAACGACATTCCACTTCATGAAGTTTATGAAATCCTCAGACAGAATGAGGAAGAGGTGGATGAGATCAAGGCTGAGATGAAGAAGGCTGACAAAGCAGTTGCTGATCTAGTTGCACTTGTGGTCATGAAGAAGTCTAAGAAGAAGAAGATGATAGCATCTGAATCAGAAGAGGCTGATAGTGAGGCGAAGTCTGACTCTGACGATTGTGAACAACTGAAGGAAGCCATGCTAATGTTAACCAAGGCTTTCCAAAGGAAGTTCTATAAAAAGCCAAGTTCCAACAGTCAGAGGTACTCGTCTGGTCCAAACCACTACAAACACAAGGAGAAAGTTGAAGAAAAGAGACAAGAAGAAAAGAGACCAGAAGAAAAGAAGGATAGAGCCGAAGAGCCCAAGAAGGAAGAACCGATAAAGTGCTACAACTGTGGCAGAATCGGTCACTTTGCTAAGGACTGCCGAAAACCTAAAGTCTGAAACTCCGACTACTACAAGAATAAGATGCTTCTAGCCAAGCAACAGGAGGCTGGAAAAGCATTAATGGCCGAGGATGAATACTGGCTCGACCATTCGGACCAAGAATCTGAAGAAGGAGAGAAGGACGAGACAACAAATCTGTGCTTAATGGGTAAGCAGCAGTCAGAAGCTGAAGCTGATTTTGATGAAGGAGATAATGAAGAGGTATGTGACTTAACTGAATCTGATTTTCTGAATCAAATGCATGCCATGATGTCTAAACTCCAAGAATTAGAGTCTAAACTTAAGGGTGAGGGAGGTGTCATAAATGAGAAAAATTAATCTATACAGAAACTTAGCAATGATATTGCTGAGAAAAAGATATTAATTGAAACTTTGCACAAAAACATAGACACCAGCGCGAAAGAGAAGACTATAATTCATAAAGACTTATCTGAAACAGTCTCAAAATATAGAGAGTGTGAGTTTAAGTCTAAAGAGCTTTCTAAAATGTACTCTTCGACTTCAAAAGAAAAGAAATCTTTAATTGAAAAGGTGAATGCTTTGGAAGAGAAATTATATACTATGGGTCACTCTGAACAAACCATTCATCTAATCAAACCCAAAGAGGATAAAGAGAATTGGGGGCTCGGTTACGAGAATCCACAATGTCTCAAAAAGGGTATATCTGAAGTGCCTGCCCTTTATGATTTTGGATTTATGAAACTGGCACCTCAACACCCTGAACTTCAATTTTTCTGGACTAAACTGTCTTAAGTGGATAAAGCTAAGGAATATGCTAAAAGAAAGAACAGAACTAAAGTTCAACTTCCATTTCGATATGAGAGGTTGAATAACAGTTATAGTTCTGATAAATCAAAATCTCTTTCAAATGACTATTTTGATATTTATTCTGTAAAAGGAATGGAGACTAAGCCCATCGAAGGTAAGCTTTACGTCCTCCTCTAGTTTTGGAAAGTAAAATTTCTGAACTCGAGAATACTCTTACAGAAGAAAGAATTTTGATGGACTTAGAACAAACTGTATTTTCTACAGTGTTCAAAAATACTGAGTTTTATAAATTCTCCAAGGCTTTAAAATCTGATGATAGATCTGGGTTACTTGATAATGAGCTTAATTTCTTAAACTCTTATGGTGTTTTTGATGCATGTGTTGCTCGGTTTGACTTTACTACCAAACTTCCTGATCATTCATCTTGTGTTGTTAATTCTTTCGGGTTACCCATTGTGTTTGAAAAGGGTGAAATATCAACGAAAGTTGATAAATCAGTTTCTGTGAAATCGAAGAATGCGAAAGATAAGAATAGAAAATCCAAGTATTCACAGAAAGCGATCACCACTGGTAAGCCAAAGACGAAGCATTCTTTTGAATCTCACAGTTCTAACCCAACAGTTTCAAATGTTTCAGATGTGAGAAAGCAAAGGCATGAAGTTAAGTTGGTATGGCGACCAAAACCGGAGATTCACGAGACGGCTAAATCTAGTTCTAGTTTTAATTTGAATAAAAAGACTTCTAGTACAGATGATTTGATTGTGAATGTTTCTACTTCTAAATCTAATCTTGTTGATTCTCGCAAGAAATATTCCATAAAGCAATTATTCCAGTTAGCTCCATCTAATAAAAAGTTTTCAAATTTTGGTAGATATAATTATGCTTCTTGTAAATATTCTGATGTTTGGTATGGCTCATATAATGTTTTCGATTATCGTTATCATTCTTCGTACCATTCATTTGGTTTTCAAAGACAAAGTGGGCCCAAATTTAAATGGGTGCCAAAATCATGTACTGACTCTGTAGGTCCCATTTATAAATGGGTACCTAAACCTCTTATTTCCTGATTTGTTTTGTGTAGACTCGTCATATGTGGTACTTGGATAGCGGGTGTTCCAAGCATATGATCAGGCAGAAGAGTATGTTGTCGAATTATACAGACAAATACTGCGGCACAGTTTATTTTGGAAATGATCAGTTTCACCAATTCTGGGATATGGTGATGTTGTACACGAAAATGTCACGATTAAGAAGGTGAGCTACGTTGAAGGCTTAGGGCACAACCTATTCAGTATTGGCCAATTCTGCGGCAAAGACTTAGAGGTGAATTTCAAGGCCAAGACATGTTCGGTACGCACTGAAGACGGGAAAGAACTCTTGGTCGGCACTCGTAAGTCAAATATCTACACCATCAACTTGTCAAAGGTCCAGGCTGACAATCAGGTATGTCTATTATCAAAGGCCTCGATGCAACAAAGCTGGTTATGGCATCGACAACTCCCTCACCTCAACTTTCGGTACATCAACAAACTGGTCAGTGGAAAGCTAGTGAAAGGACTTCCTGAGCTGAATTATGAAAAAGAACACTTGTGTGCAGCATGTGAAAAGGGAAAGATGAAGAGAGATCCACACAAACCAAAGCCTGAACCAAGTACCAGCTATCCATTAGAGTTGTTGCATATGGATTTATGTGGTCCTATGCGAACGCAAAGCTTAGGCAGAAAGAAGTACGTGCTAGTTATCGTGGACGACTATACGCGATACACATTGGTCAAGTTTCTATGGTCTAAAGATGAGACGCCCGAAGTTCTCATTACATTTCTGAAGACGACCCAAGTCAATCTGCAGAAACACGTCAAGATTCTAAGAACTGACAACGGCACAGAGTTCAAGAACAAAAAAGTTGAAGAATATCTCGAATCGGTCGGGATATCACATCAATACTCTGCTGCACGTACGCCTCAACAGAATGGAGTCGTCGAAAGGCGAAATTGTACACTTGTCGAGGCCACTCGAACTATGCTCAGCCATTCTGAATTACCTCTATTTTTGTGGGATGAAGATGTATCGACTGCGTGTCACACTCAGAATCGCTCCATGATACACCGCAGATTTCAGAAGACTCTGTATGCGTTAATCAACAACCGAACACCTACAATCAAATATTTTCATATATTTGGGTGTAAGTGTTATGTTCTAAACGACAGAGAGAATCTGAACAAGTTCAGTGCTAAGGCGGATGAGGGCATCTTCATTGGTTATTCCTCTATATCTACTGCATATCGTGTTTACTTGAAGAAGTCGAAGACTGTGATCAAGAGCGTCAACGTTATATTCGATGAGGAAATGGCTTCTGAGCACGTTGTTGGGAAATTCAGAAATATAAAAGTACAGTTAATGTTGCTAGAAGAATCTTGATTACTACTTTTGATATTAATGCTGCTGAGTGAAGTTAATACTGCTGAACAAGATTAGTACTGCTAAGCAATTTTAGTACTGCTAGTAGTTAGTTCTGCTGAACATTAATACTTCTCAAAGTATTTATACTGCTGAAGACTTAATGCTGCTTAAGAGATTAGCAAGATTCGTGCAGATAAAGTTTGAAGATTATGGAAAGCTTGGAGATAAAGATGGGAGATTATTTTGAAGATCTTTTATTATTTGTAATTATCTTTTATCTTCATTATATATAGAATTAGTCAGAATAGTTTAGAATTAATTTTTTAGAATTCTGAGTTTTTATTTTATTAGAGAGAATCAACCTCAAGGTTTGTAATCCTAATTCTAGAGAAGTAGAATTCGTATTGGTGAGCCTGTTCATCAATATTGAGGTTGAGTGTTGAATCTTGTAGCTTTATAATCATTCAATAAAGTTTACAAGTTGTTCTTTTGATTCAGTGTTCCATTGATTCTTGAATATTTAAGTGTTATTCCGCAAACTCCTTTAATATTGTTTCTGAGTGTTCATTCTTGTTTAGAATTAAGATCCTGACAAGTGGTATCAGAGCAAGTATTCTCAGAAATCTTATTCATCATGGAAAACACAGCTGAATCAAACAGTACTCTGGTCTCAAAGGTTCCAATGCTCAGACCCAATGAATTTGACATGTGGAAGATTAGAATCAAGCAATACATTCTCCTCACAGATTACTCCACGTGGTACATCATTGAGAATGGCCCATCTGATGCAGGAAAGATTGGTAAAGATGGCAAAAGAACCCCTCCAAAGACGGATGCAGACAGAAAGACAAGGCAGACAAAGATGAAAGCCTTGAGCACACTGCTCTTGGCCATTCCAAATGAGTATCAACACCAATTCTGTAATTGCACTGATGCACAGATGCTCTGGAATGCTCTAGAGAAGAGATTCTCTGGCAATACTGAAACAACAGTATGAAAACTTTATGTCAACCAAGAATGAGTCCATGACTCAAACTTTTGATAGGTTTCACAAACTGATTGGTGAACTGGATACTATGGGAGTACAGATTGATCAAGATGATGTGAACAGAAAGTTCTTAAGGTCCCTTGGAGATGAATGGACCATGTACACTGTTTCATTCAGACAGAATGATCAGTTGGAAGAGAAAGAACTTGATGATCTGTACAATGATCTTAGAGTATTTGAAGCTGAAGTGGAGGCAAAGAAGAAGCCTTCTGGATATATTCATAATGCTGCACTCCTATCAGCATCAATTGATTCTACTGCTAACCCTGAATCAGTTAATGCTGCTAATGGAGCCAATCAAGAAAAAGGCACTGAGTCTGTGTTTGAAGCCTTTCTTTCCAGTCATGGAAATTCCTCTCTGATTAATGATGATTTGGAACAACTTCATCCTGATGATTTGGAAGAGATGGATATTAAATGGCAGATGGCCATGCTTTCCATGAGGGTGAAGAAGTTTATAAAGAGGACTGGGAGGAACAACTTCTCCCAAAGAAGAGAAGATGGAGCAGGGTTTGATAAATCAAAGGTGGAGTGCTACAAATGCCATCTGAAGGGACACTTTGCCAGAAAATGCAGAAGTGGAGTGTCTCACAACAACAACCACCAACAAGCACAGTCTGGAAACCTCAATCATAACAGAAACTCTGCTCAAGCCTTTGTTTCTCAACAAGGAATGGGGTTTGACTAGAGTGATCAAGCAGAAGAGGCTATCCAAAATCAAGCTCTTATGGATGAAGTTTCTGATCTCCCATCTGAGGTAAGTTCTAATCTATGTTCTAAAACTTGCATAGACACTGTTAAAAGGTACAGGGATCACAACCAGAAGATGAGTGATGACCTTAAGAGATTAGAAAAGGATATCAAAGATTATGTGAGAATTGTTGAGAGGTTTGAGGAACAGATTAAAGTTTTTCAAGCCAATGAACTCCAACACTCATATGACACCAATTAATGGAAGTGGGAGAAAAAGGATCTAGAACTTAAACTGACCAAATCTAAAGAGGAGAGTGAGAAGTTGAGAGAGGAGCTAACCAAGGTTAAGGTTGATGTAGAAAAGTTTTCCAATGCCTCTAAAGCAATGGACTCTTTACTACAAACCCAGATTCATGACAAATTGAGAAGAGGAATTGGGTACAATGCCACACCTCCACCATATAACAACAATTACATTCCTCCTACTTCAGACCTGTTAGAAACCAAAGATAGGAAGGACTTGCCTGAGAGAGCCACTGAGATAGATCCCTTAGATTAGGTAGTTGTTGAGGATAACACTGAGAAAGAGGTTGGCAAGAGTAAGGAGAACAAGGTGAGTGGTGAGATTCCTCTAGAGAATAACATTATCACCAATGAGGACTGTGGAAGGGCTTGGATCAAATCCAAGGACATAGAGAAGACAGAGGGAAAGTCTGGTAAGGTCCATTACAAACAAACCACAGTTGTGAATCCAGGTCCTTGCAAACAGTGTGCATGTAAGAAGAATGAGCCCCAAAAACATGATAAAAATAGGGGAAATCAAAGAAACTGGAATAATTAGTGGGCACAAAAACAAGGGGTTGATCTGAGTAAAATCAATAGACCAAAACCTTGTTTTATCTGTGGCAAATTGAATCTTCTTGCCAAATACTGTTATTTCAATCCTATAAACCAAAGGATGAATTTTCAAAGATCCACGCAAAAACCCTTTGGTTATAGGAAGGTTGAAAGGAACCATATGGCTAAGAAATCTGTTAAATCTAAAAGCCACATGAAGAAAAAGTTTGTTAAAGAAAGTGTCAATATGTGGGTTCCTAAAAGCACTAAAACTGTTAGTACTGCTACCACAAATAGTGTTGCTGACAATGATAGTGCTGCTAGAAGTAATACTACTGCTAACAATGTTAGTGCTGCTGACATTGTTAATACTTCTTCAAAAGTTAATACTGCTAACTCTGTTAGTGCTGCTAACAAGGTTAGTACTGCTAACTCTGTTAGTACTTCTAAGGTTAGTACTGCTTCTAGTGTTTGTGCTGCTAAGCCAATCATATTGACAAAGTACTCTAATAAAGAGTGCTCTAAGTTTAAAAACCTCATCAAAAAGGAATGTAAATACTTTGATGAGAAAGGGAGACCCAAGACCGCTTTGGTTTGGGTCCCCAATCAATACTAATTGCTTAATCTTATGTGCAGGGCAACCAACAGCTCAAGGGGAAGAGCATCTGACATGTTGATAGTGGTTGCTCTAGGCACATGACAGGGAATATGTCATGCCTCAAGAATTTCAAGAAAATTGATGGTGGGCATGTTGCCTTTGGTAATACTCCAGATGGAGGTAAGATAAGTGGTAAGGGGGATGTAACCAAAGGTAAAATGACCTTTGAAGATGTATTATATGTTGAGCAGTTAAGGTACAACCTGTTAAGTGTATCACAGGTTTGTGACAAACAACATAGTATATTATTTACAGATTCTGAATGTATTATCCTTGCTCCTGGATTCAAGGTAGTTGATGAAAAGATGATACTACTAAGAACTCCCAGAAAGGATAATGTTTATTGCTTAGATATGGAAAGTGTTTCAACTGATTCATCCCTAAACTGTCTTGTTTCAAAAGCTTCTTTGGATGAATCATCACTTTGGCACAGAAGGATGTGTCACATGAACTTTAAAACAATGAATAAACTTGTTAAAAACAACCTTGTAAGGAGTTTACTTTCCAAAGTCTTTTCATATGATGATCATTGTGTTGCCTGTCTTAAAGGCAAACAACACAAAACTTCTCATAAGACCAAAGAGTTGAACACAATCTCTAATTCTCTTCAGTTGTTGCATATGGATCTATTTGGTCCTACAAATGTTATGAGTATTGGTAAGAAATCATACTGCCTAGTTATTGTTGATGATTACTCTAGATTTACTTGGGTATATTTTCTAAGGACTAAGGATGAGACAAGTGGACTGATCAAATCCTTTATTCTAAGAATTGAAAACCAAACTAATCAAAAGGTAAAAGTCATTAGGTCAGACAATGGTACTGAATTTAAAAATCATGACCTAAACACCTTTTATGAGAAAAAAGGAATTGAGAGGCAATACAGTGCTCCTACGACTCCACAACAAAATGGTGTTGCTGAGAGAAGGAATAGGACACTGATTGAGTCTGCTAGATCTCTGTTGGCAGATTCAAAACTTCCAATTACTTTCTGGGCTGAAGCAGTTAATACTGCTTGCTATGTCCAAAACAGAGTTCTAGTAGTCAAGCCTAAAAACAAGACACCTTATGAGCTTTTAAATAACAGAAAACCTTTTATAGGATTTTTCAAACCTTTTGTGTGTCCTTGTACCATTCTCAATACCAAAACTCACTTAGGAAAGTTTGATAGCAAGGCTGATGATGGTTTTCTTGTTGGTTACTCATCTCAGAGTAAGGCTTACAGAGTTTTTAATACTTCTTCTAGAATAATTGAGGAAAGTGACAATGTCAAGTGCAATGAGAACACACCAAATCCTATTGGGTCTGGTCCTCAGTGGCTATTTGACATAGATTCACTAACTAACTCTTTGGGTTTGAGTAGTGATTATCATGCAGGTTCAGGAAGTGGAGGATCAGGGGATGGCCAAGTACAAGTACAAATTCCTCAGTCTGTGATCTTTCCCATACCTATAATAGAGCCTGTTGAGGTCTGTGAAAAGGAGAATGCTACTGAACCAATTCAGAGTGAAGAAGAAAGAAGAGATGAAGAGAATCAAGTGCATGAAGAGCCAGAAGAAGCTGATGATATCCCCTCAGCTGACTTAAATGATTCCAATCTGGATATGGGAATCAATGAAGAACCTAGTCATCAGACTAGAACTCAAAAGAATCATCCTCCAGAGCTGGTCATAGGAGACATCTCTTCTCCTATGATAACAAGGAATCAAAGCAGACTTCAAGAGCTGTAGGATCAGCAAAACACAATACTCACTTGCTTTCTATCCCAGATTGAGCCTAAGAAGGTATATGATGCAATGAAAGATTCCAGTTGGATAGAAGCTATGCAAGAAGAGTTACTGCAATTCAAGTTGCAAGAAGTGTGGGACTTGGTGGACCTTCCAAAAGGTCATAGAGCTATAGGCACCAAGTGGATTTTCAGGAACAAAAAGGATGAGAGAGGCATTGTGATATAAAACAAAGCAAGACTGGTGGCACAAGGGTACACTCAAGAAGAAGGCATTGACTATGAAGAAGTGTTTGCTCCAGTGGCAAGGGTAGAAGCAATTAGGCTATTTCTAGCCTATGCATCATACATGAAGTTCAAGGTATACCAAATGGATGTGAAGAGTGCCTTTCTTTATGGTACAATTGATGAAGAAGTATATGTCTGTCATCCCCCTGGATTTGAAAATCCATCATATCCAGACAGAGTATACAAACTGAAGAAAGCACTGTACGGTCTTCATCAATCCCCAAGAGCATGGTATGATACTCTGTCTACCTATATCTTGGAGAATGGGTTTGAAAGAGGAATAATTGACAAGACCCTGTTCATTAAAAGAAGTAAGAAGGACATCCTATTGGTTCAGATTTATGTGGATGATATCATCTTTGGATCCACAAAAGATCAAATGTGTAGAGACTTTGAAAAGTTGATGCACAAGAGATTTAAAATGAGTTCAATGGGTGAACTTACCTTCTTCCTTGGGCTTCAAGTGAAACAAAAGAAAGATGGGATCTTCATAAGCCAATCAAAATATGTTAAAGATATCCTGGATAAATATGGTTTATCAGACTCAAAGCCCGCAAGCACACCTATGGAGACTCATAAACAGATTACTGTTGATCTTGAGGGGGAGGATGTTGATGTCCATCTATACAGATCAATGATTGGATCTATCATGTATCTCACAGCCTCAAGACCAGACATCATGTTCCGAGTGTGTTTGTGTGCCAGATTCCAAGTCAAGCCAAAGCAATCACATCTGCAAGCTGTTAAAAAGATTTTCAGATTTTTAAGAGGGCAACCCAGATTAGGTCTTTGGTATCCTTATGAATCCAATTTTGACTTGATTGCCTATTCAGATAGTGACTTGGGAGGTGCTAACATGGACAGAAAGTCTACTTCAGGTGGATGTCAACTTTTGGGTGCAAGACTAGTATCCTGGCAGTGTAAGAAACAAACGACAGTGTCCTTATCAACAACAGAAGTTGAGTATACAGCTGCTGCAAGTTGCTCCTCTCAGGTTCTATGGATTCAAAATCAGATGCTGGACTATGGGGTAACCTTTCTTCACACTCCAATCTTCATTGACAATAGCAGTGCTATAAGCATTGTTAACAATCCTGTCAAGCACTCCAAAACAAAGCACATTGAGATCAGGTATCACTTTATGTTGGGAACTGAAGATGTGAACAAGTCTTTAATGCTGCTAGTTCAGAATTACTACTGCCAGAAGACTTCAAAGTTAATACTGCTGAGTATTACTACTGCTAGTAGAATTAATACTGCTAGTCAAAGTTAGTGATGCTTGAACAAAGTTAGTACTGCTTAGCTAGTTAGTACTGCTAGAAGTTAGTGCTGCTTAGTAGTTAATGCTGCCAAGACTCAGTTAATGCTGCTTCTAAGATAATGTGAAGATAATGATGAAGAGATCGTGGTTAAAGATAAACAAGGATATTCTGAAGATATTCATGGAAGATATACTGAAGATATTCTATTTTTTTGTAATTATCTTTTTGTTCAGTATTTGTATAGATTTGACAGAATAGTTTAGATAGAGATTTAATTCTAAGTTTTTGTTTTAAGAGAGAAAAAACCTCAAGGCATAGTTCCTAATACTAGAGAAGTAGTATTCGTCTTGAAAGAGCTTGTTCTTCAAGATTGAGGTTGAGTGTGTAATCTTGTGATTTTAATCATTCAATACAAGTTTACAAGTTGTTAATCATATACTGTTTGTTTACTGTTATATTGAATATCAAAGTGTTATTCCGCAACTTCTTTGATATTGTTTCTGAGACTTTATTCTTGTTAAGAATTCGATCCTGAAAAGTGGTATCAGAGCCTGTTCTCTCAGAAACATCTATTCATTCATCATGGAAAACTTTGCAGAATCAAACAGTACTCTGGTCTCAAAGGTTCCAATGCTCAGACCCAATGAATTCGATATGTGGTAGATCAGAATCAAGAAGTACATACTCCTCACTGACTATTCTATGTAGGATATCATAGAGAATGGTCCTTCTGAAGCAGGAAAGATTGGTGCAGATGGAAAGAGAACTCCACCAAAAACTGATGCTAAAAGAAAGACTAGATAGACAGAGATGAAAGCCTTGAGCACTTTGCTCTTGGCTATCCCCAATGAATATCAACATCAGTTCTGCAACTGCACTGATGCAGAGATGCTCTGGAATGCTCTTGAGAAGAGATTCTCAGGTACCAAAAGTACCAAGAGAAATCAGAAAGCCATTCTGAAGCAACAATATGAGAACTTTATGTCAACCAAGAATGAGTCCATGACTCAAACTTTTGACAGGTTCAACAAGCTTATTGGTGAACTTGCTACAGTGGGAGTACAAATTGATCAAGTTGATCTGAACAGAAAGTTTCTAAGGTCCCTGAGTGATGAATGGACCATGTATACTGTGTCTTTCAGACAGAATGATCAACTTGAAGAAAAGGAACTTGATGATCTATATAATGATCTAAGAGTTTTTGAATCTGAGGTAGAGGCTAAGAAGAGGCCTTCTGGGTATGTTCACAATGCTGCACTCCTTTCAGCATCAACTGATTCTACTTCCAACCCTGAATCAGTTAGTGCTGCCAATGGAGCAAATCTAGAGAAAGGCAATGAAACTGTATTTGAAGCCTTTCTGGCAAGTCATGGAAACTCTTCTCTCATTAATGATGACTTGGAACAACTCCATCCAGATGATCTTGAAGAGATGGACATTAAATGGCAGATGGCCATGCTCTCTATGAGAGTTAAGAAGTTCATCAAAAGAACTGGAAGGAACAACTTCTCACAAAGAAGAGAAGATGGAGCAGGTTTTGACAAGTCAAAGGTGGAATGCTATAAATGCCATCAGAAGGGACACTTTGCTAGAGAATGCAGAAGTGGAATGCCTCAAAACAATAACCACCAACAAGCTGAATCTGGAAGCTTCAATAATAACAGAAACTCTGCACAAGCCCTTGTCTCTCAATAAGGCATGGGGTTTGATTGGAGTGATCAAGCTGAAGAGGCCATCCAGAACCAAGATCTAATGGCAGAGGTGTCTGATCTCCCAACAGAGGTAACTTCCAATCTTTGTTCTCAAAATTGCATTAACACTGTTAAAAGGTATAGGGATCACAATCAGAACATGAGTGATGACCTTATGTGAGGATAGTTGAGAGATTTGAAGAGCAGATTAAGGGTTTTCAAGCCAATGAGCTTCAACACTCTTATGACACAAACTACTGGAAGTGGGAGAAGAATGACTTAGAACTTCAACTGACCAGATCCAAAGAGGAGAGTGAAAAGCTAAGAGTAGAACTAGCTAAAGTCAAGCTAGATGTAGAAAAGTTTTCCAATGCCTCTATAGCTATGGATTCTTTACTACAATCTCAGATTCATGATAAACTGAGAAGAGGAATAGGGTACAATACCACACCACCACCCTATAACAACAACTACATCCCCCCTAGTTCAGATTTGTTAGAAACAAAGGATAGGAAGGACCTACCTAAGGGAGCCACTGAGATAGATCCCTTAGATGAAGTAGTTGTTAAGGATAAAACTGAGAAAGAAGTTGTCAAGGATAAAGACAACACTGTGAGTGGTGAGATTCCTATAGAAAACCACATAATCACCAATGAGGGATGTGGAAAGCATTGGATCAAGTCCAATGAGATAGAGAAGACTGAGGGAAAGAACAAGAAGGTTCACTATAAGCAGACCACTGTTGTGAACCCTATCCCTTGCAAGCAGTGTGCATGCAATAAATCTAAGCCCCAAAAACATGATAAACCAAGGGGAAATCAGAGAAACTGGAATAACCAATGGGCACAAAAACAAGGCATTGATCTGAGTAAAATCAATAGACCAAAACCTTGTTTCATATGTGGAAAGTTAAACCATTTGGCTAAGCATTGTTTCTTTAACCCTATTAACCAATAGATGAACTTTCAAAGATTTGTGCAAAAACCTGTTGGTTATAGGAAGGATGGAAAGAAACATGTGATGAAGAAATCTGTTGAAAGTAAGGGCCCCATGAGGAAAAAGGTTTTAAAAGAAAGTATTAAAATGTGGGTGCCTAGAAGCACTAAAACTGTTAGTACTGCTGACAAGGATAGTGTTGTTGGAAGCATTACTGCTGCTACCAGTGTTAGTACTGCTGAAAATATTAATGCTGCTAATACTGTTAGTACCTCTTCAAAGGTTAATACTGCCAACACAGTTACTGCTGCTAACACAGTTACTACTTCTAACAAGGTTAGTACTGCTAAGCATGCAAGTGCTGCTAAGGCAGTTAGTACTTCTAAAACCAGTACTGCTTCTAGCAAAAGTGTTTCCAAGCCTATCATTGTGACAAAGTACTCCAGAAATGAGGAGTCAAAGTTTAAAAATCTTGTCAAGAAAGAATGCAAGTATTTTGATGAGAAAGGGGTACCCAAGACCACTTTGGCTTGGGTTCCCAATTCATACTAACTGATTTATCTTATGCGCAGGGCAACCAACAGCTCAAGGGAAGAGCATATGGCATGTTGATAGTGGTTGCTCTAGGCACATGACAGGCAACATGTCATGCCTTCAGGATTTCAAGCCTATCAATGGAGGACATGTTCCTTTAGGAGATAATCTTACTGGTGGTAAAATAAGTGGAAAAGGTAATGTTACAAAAGGTAAGATGACATTTCAGGATGTCTACTATGTTGATCAATTGAAATACAACCTGTTAAGTGTATCACAGGTTTGTGACAAACAACATAGCATATTATTTACAAATACAGAGTGTATGATCCTTGCTCCAGGGTTCAAAGTAGTTGATGAAAGCATGATACTACTTAGAACTCCAAGAAAGGGCAATGTTTATTGTCTAGATATGGACAATGTTGATAATGATTCTTCTCTGAACTGTCTTGTTTCAAAAGCTTCTGTGGATGAATCCTCTCTATGGCACAGAAGGATGTGTCACATGAACTTCAAGACTATGAATAAACTTGTTAAAAACAACCTTGTAAGAGGTTTACCATCAAAAGTCTTTTCATGTGATGATCATTGTGTTGCTTGTCTTAAAGGCAAACATCACAAGACTTCTCATAAGACCAAAGAGTTAAACACTATTTCTTCTTGTCTCCAATTACTGCATATGGATATTTTTGGTCCTACAAATGTTATGAGTATAGGCAAGAAATCTTACTGCTTGGTTATTGTTGATGATTACTCCAGATTTACTTGGGTATATTTTCTAAGGACTAAGGATGAGACAAGTGGACTGATCAAATCCTTTATCCTAAGAATTGAAAACCAAACTAATCAAAAAGTAAAAATCATTAGATCAGATAATGGGACTGAATTTAAAAATCTTGATCTAAACACCTTTTGTGAAGAGAAAGGCATTGAGAGACAATATAGTGCCCCTAAGACTCCTCAACAGAATGGAGTTGCTGAGAGGAGAAATAGGACACTAATAGAGGTTGCTATATCTCTGTTGGCTGATTCAAAATTGCCAATTACCTTCTGGGCTGAAGCAGTTAATACTGCCTGTTATGTCCAAAACAGAGTTCTAGTGGTCAAGCCAAAGAACAAGACCCCATATGAGCTTTTAAATAAAAGAAAACCATTTATTGGATTTTTCAAACCTTTTGGGTGTCCTTGTACTATTCTCAATACCAAATCTCACTTAGGTAAGTTTGATAGCAAAGTAGATGATGGATTTCTTGTTGGTTACTCATCTCAGAGTAAGGCTTACAGAGTCTTTAACTGTTCTTCTAGAATAATTGAAGAAAGTGACAATGTCAAATGCAATGAGAACACACCAAATCCAATTGGGTCTGGTCCTCAGTGGCTATTTGACATTGATTCACTAACTAACTCTTTTGGTTTCAGTAGTGATGATTATGCAGGTTCAGGGAGTGGAGAATCAAGAACTACCCAAGTCCAAGACAGTATGTCTAAATCTGTGATCTTTCCCATACCCACAGTGGATCCTGTTGAAGACTGTGAAAAGGAACCATCTACAGGACCAAGTCAGAGTGAAGAAGAAAGTAGAGATGAGGAGACTCAAGACAATAAAGAATCAGATGTAGCTGCTGAAAACACCCCAGTTGAGTTGAATGACTCCAATCTAGAGGTGGGACTTAATGAAGAACCTAATCATCACACCAGAATTCAAAAGAATCATCCTCCACAACTGGTAATAAGAGATATATCCTCTCCTATGATGACTAGAAATCAAAGCAGGCTGCAAGAAATGCAAGACCAACAGCATACAGTGCTTTCTCGCTTTTTATCCCAGCTTGAGCCTAAGAAGGCACATGATGCTATGAAAGAGTCCAGTTGGATAGAAGCAATGCAAGAAGAGCTACTGCAATTCAAGCTGCAAGATGTTTGGGATCTGGTAGACCTTCCTAAAGGCCAAAGAGCAATAGGAACAAAATGGGTCTTCAGGAATAAGAGAGATGAAAGAGGTATAGTGATAAGGAATAAAGCAAGGCTGGTGGCTCAAGGGTATACACAAGAAGAGGGAATAGACTATGATGAAGTATTTGCACCTGTGGCCAGGATAGAAGCAATTAGATTATTCCTGGCTTATACTTCTTATATGAAATTCAAAGTCTATCAAATGGATGTGAAAAGTGCATTTCTTTATAGCTCAATTGAAGAAGAAGTATATGTCTGTCAACCACCAGGGTTTGAAAACCCAAGCAATCCAGACAGGGTATACAAATTGAAGAAAGCACTTTATGGACTGCATCAAGCTCCAAGAGCATGGTATGACACTCTGTCATCCTATCTCTTGGAAAATGGATTTGAAAGAGGAGTCATTGATAAGACTCTATTTATCAAGAGAAAGAAGAAGGATATCTTGCTGGTCCAAATCTATGTAGATGATATCATCTTTGGATCTACAAGAGACAACATGTGCAAGGAGTTTGAGGAACTAATGCATCAAAGGTTCAAAATGAGTTCCATGGGGGAACTTACTTTCTTCCTTGGCCTCCAAGTTCAACAAAAGTCAGATGGAATATTTATCTGCCAGTCCAAGTATGTGCAGGACATTCTAACCAAGTCAGATGGAATATTTATCTTACAGCATCTAGGCCAGATATAATGTTTCCAGTCTGTGTATGTGCAAGATTCCAAGTTAGGCCAAAGCAATCTCACTATCAAGCTGTTAAGAGGATATTCAGATATCTCAAAGGGCAACCCAGATTGCGACTTTGGTATCCTCATGACTCATCATTTGACCTACCTGCATACTTAGACAGTGATCTAGGTGGAGCAAACTTGGACAGGAAATCTACTTCTGGAGGATGTCAGTTTTTGGGTGCAAGACTAGTGTCATGGAAGTGCAAGAAACAAACCACAATGTCCACATCTACAACAGAAGCAGAGTACATAGCAGCTGCAAGTTGCTGTTTTCAAGTCTTATGGATTCAGAATCAAATGCTGGACTATGGGGTAACCTTTCTACACACTCTAATGTTTATTGATAATAGCAGTGCTATTAGCATTGTGAATAATCCTGTCAAGCACTCAAAGACAAAGCACATTGAGATCAGGTATTACTTCATAAGAGACTGTAATGAAAAGAAACTTATTCAAGTTGTAAAGGTTCATACTGACAACTAGTTTGCTGATCTATTCACCAAAGCATTTGATGTGGGTAGATTCACTTTCTTGGTAACAAGTGTGGGAATGATCAACTCTGAATAAGCTCCTATTTAAAAAGTGGTTCAATACCTGTATATTGTTTATTCTTGGTGGTCCTAATCTTCTTTTTCAGGAAAAGTATAGCAGTACTCAGTCCTTCACAAAGCTTAAAAGTGTAAGTATTTTTAATACTGCCAGTGCATTGTTAATACTGCCAGTGCATTGTTAATACTGCCAGTGCATTTTTAATACTGCCAGTGCACAGTTAATACTGCTAGTGGTTAATACTGCTTTCAGTTAATACTGCTAGTGGTTAATACTGCTTTTAGTTAATACTGCTAGTGGTTAATACTGCTTTCAGTTAATACTGCTTTCAGTTAATACTGCTAGTGGTTAATACTGCTTTTAGTTAATACTGCTAGTGGTTAATACTGCTTTCAGTTAATATTGCTTTCAGTTAATACTGCTAGTGGTTAATACTGCTTTTAGTTAATACTGCTAGTGGTTAATACTGCTAGTGGTTAATACTGCTTTCAGTTAATACTGCTCTAGGTTAATACTGCTTATGTCCCGAATACTATAAATACCCATTGCCCGCCTAAAAGTTCATAACGACTCTTTGCATACTGTTCACTTGCGCTCTAAACCCTTTCTCTCTCGAGTTCCAAGTTTTCAAGCAAGAACCTTCAAGGTCAATGGCATCCATGGCGTTCATTGACGAGCACAATGAAATCGCGATGCTCCAAAAGCCAAAACAAGCTGAAGGTAATTCACAAGGATAGTCGACTTTCTGAAGTCCAGCCACATTGCCCATGCTCTCACTATATCTCCTACCATCTTCATAGAACATCAGAGGCAATTCTGGGCAAATGCCACCATTGTTACTGAGAACGGTGTGCAAATGATCAAAACAAGGGTGTGTGACAAACCCTTGACAGTTACTGAAGAGGTACTTCGCATCAGTCTACGTCTAGACTATGCCTCTGGTATAACTTCTATCTCTAATGATGAACTGTTTTCTACTCTTAGAAGAATGGGGTATGGAGGCCCATTGGGTGTGTTCAAGTTCTCAAAAGCAAAATTTTCACCTCAATGGCGTTTCTTTGTCCATACCCTTATGCATTGTATCTCTAAAAAGACTACTGGATGGAGTGAGTTCAGTAGCACCATTGCTTATGCTTTGGTATGCTTAGCCACTGCCAGAAAGTATAATTTTCCCAAATGATTTTTAATGATCTTGTCTCAAACCTGGGAAGTAAAAAGAGTTTTTATATGTACCCCAGGTTTGTCCAAGAAGTTATTACCCATGAATTGATGGATATACCTCATTTTGATGGGGTATATGTACCAAAAATTCCCAAAGGTAAGGTCTTTTCAAACATGAAAAGATCCCCTCTGGACTCGGAAGGAGTTGACACCCCATTGTTCTCTACAATGATGGTGGTGTCCCACACTGATGAAGGTATGGCAGCAGGGTCAAGGCCCCCATTAGACCAACCCACTGCTAGCCAATCCCAACCTTCCCACTCTAAATCAATTCCCCAGTCTCTTCTTGATAAACCAACTTCACCAATCACCCAAACATACAAAAGGAAACAGGTAAAGAAGGCTCCTTCCCTCCTTGTACCATCAACCCCTAAGCCTTTAAGCCCTCTAAGGGAGGATTCTCCCTTAGAGAATATCTACAGGGAAAAAACAAGGGTATCTCCCAATCCTAAGGAGGTGCTCTCTAAGGAGGAGGTTGAGCATATGGGTGAGCAGGCTGCCACTACTCCTGCTAACACAGAGGAGGACAGTGGTAACATAAATAAGACCTCCCCCATGGCAACTTTGAATGAGCAATCATTCAAAGGTCCCCGGTGCCAAGAAACCAAGGGGGTGGATAGTGCTTCTGCTAGGCAGAAGACTTCCACTACAAAAAGATCCTATGATCCTTCAAAAGAGGGTAACACTTCTGGAGAAGGTGAGGACATATATGACTATGATGAATTGATGGAAACAATGGGTAACATCAACCTGGATGTTATTAAACAAGGCAAAGAGATAGAGGAAATGAAATTGGTAATCTTGTCCCAACAAATACATATTGCCAAATTAAAGAAAATGGTGACAAGGTTGGTGCATAAGAAGAGGAGAAAGCAGTTTGTTTTGAAGAAGAGGTCAAATAATAAAGATGCTTCCAAAAAGGGGGAGAATTCTAGCTCAGAATAGATAGATCAACAGTTTGAGGGGGAGTTTGTTGAAGAAAAGAAATCTGCTGAAACTTCACCAGCAGCAGTTACAACTAAAGAAGCAGAAATGGTTACTACTGCTGAGCCAAAACAAGTAGCAGAAACTGTTAGTGCTGCTGAAACTTCACAAGCAGCAGTAACAGAGTTAACACCAACAGAAATTGAAGTAGCTGAAATGCTCATCAAAGCAAAGAATGACACTCCCAAACCAAAGGGAGTGGTCATAAATGAAGGGGGAGCAAAGAAAATAGAGAAGAAAGAAATGGCTGCAGATGCAAGGAAAAAGGGAAAAGCAAAGATGATAGAATCTGATCAACCATCTAAAAAGCAAAAGATGATTGAGTCAGATAAAGCATTAGCAAAGAATGTACAAGAAGAGTTAGATCAAGCAGAAAAGGAGCAGGTTGAAAAAGACAGAGAAATGGCCAGAGCACTTGCAAATGAGTTAAATGAAGCATTCTAGAAAGGGCTGGAAACAGAGAAGGCAAAGCAAAGAGTAATGAGCTTGAGAAAGGCTATGATGGCCAGAACAAGTGCTAAGAAGAGAAGACCTTCACAAACTTACCTTGCCACTCAGGAAAGAAACAAAATGATAACTTTCTTGAGGAGTGCAATTGGGGTAAAGAAAGAAATGTTTGTGAAGATGACTTTTGATCAAATCAGGGATCTCTATGAGAAAGAAATGGGGAAGCTGAAGAGTAATGAAAAGGATAGAGTGGAGTTTGAAAAGAAGGCCAAGGAGAGACATGATGTGAATATGAATCAACCATTCCCTGAAAGTGAAGAGGGAACTCCTACCAAAGAAAAGGCAGAGCAAAAGGAAGAAAAGAAGAAGGAAGCTACTTTAGGGCAAGTTCAAAAGACCCTGAAGAGAACTAAAATGATGGCTAAAAGAAAGAAGATTGTAAAGAAGCCTAGAGTAGAAGAAGAGCAAAAGGTTGCTGAAGAAGAAGAGGCACCTAAGAATGAGGCTGAAACTCAGGAAGTATCATAGAGTTCAGATGTAAACATGTACATGGTGCTAATGGATAAAATTCCAAAGCCTATTTCAGCTGAACCTGTTGGATTCAAACCTCCTGAAGTTATCCACTGGGACACTATGGATGTAGATGGCAAAGAGTACATTAGATTGAAAAGAAAGGATGAGAAGTATGTAGTCTACAGCACCTGGAACAAAATTGTCAGAGAGTGTTCAAGATCTGATTTGGAAGAAATGTTTGAAGTGGGGATGAAAGTTCATGCAGATCAGTTGACAGCTCCAGGGTTACCAATTGTGAAGTTAGTTATGGAATATTTGTGCATGTTGTTCAAACCAGAAGCAGTAAAGCATTTGATAAAAGATGTATTTAAAGTTGTTAGAGGACGGACTCTATATGAAAGGAGTGGAGTCTACGAACTGGCATGGGATACTTTTCACATGGAGTATTACTTTGTAGATAGGGTATACAACCATACAAATCTAAAGCTTCATGCCATGTTAAATAAAAAGTTGGGTTGTGCACCAAATTCAGAAATGGCAAAGTACTTAATTCAGAGAACTATAAATCAGAGTATGGGACTGGATCCTAACATTGGAGTAGATCAATGAAGATTTTGGAAGCATTTGAAGAACTTGACTTCTCTTTCTAAAAGTCAAGTTAGGGGGAGATTGTTGGGAACTGAAGATGTGAACAAGTCTTTAATGCTGCTAGTTCAGAATTACTACTGCCAGAGGACTTCAAAGTTAATACTGCTGAGTATTACTACTGCTAGTAGAATTAATACTGCTAGTCAAAGTTAGTGCTGCTTGAACAAAGTTAGTACTGCTTAGCTAGTTAGTACTGCTAGAAGTTAGTGCTGCTTAGTAGTTAATGCTGCCAAGACTCAGTTAATGCTGCTTCTAAGATAATGTGAAGATAATGATGAAGAGATCGTGGTTAAAGATAAACAAGGATATTCTGAAGATATTCATGGAAGATATACTGAAGATATTCTATTTTTTTGTAATTATCTTTTTGTTCAGTATTTGTATAGATTTGACAGAATAGTTTAGATAGAGATTTAATTCTAAGTTTTTGTTTTAGAGAGAAAAAACCTCAAGGCATAGTTCCTAATACTAGAGAAGTAGTATTCGTCTTGAAAGAGTTTGTTCTTCAAGATTGAGGTTGAGTCTGTAATCTTGTGATTTTAATCATTCAATACAAGTTTACAAGTTGTTAATCATATAGTGTTTGTTTACTGTTATATTGAATATCAAAGTGTTATTCCGCAACTTCTTTGATATTGTTTCTGAGACTTTATTCTTGTTAAGAATTCGATCCTGACACTTTATCAGAGATTGTAATGAAAAGAAGCTAATTCAAGTTGCTAAGGTTCATACTGACAACCAGTTTGCGGATCTATTCACTAAAGCTTTTGATGTGGGTAGATTCACTTTCTTGGTCACAAGTGTGGGCATGATCAACTCTGAATGAGCTCATGTGATTAAAAAGTGTTTTCATACCTGTTATTGGTTTATTCTTTGGTGTTACTAACATCTTTTTCAGGAAGTAATTACCTTGCTCAGAGTACCTCAAGCTTCAAAAAGTGTAAATCTAGTTAATGCTGCCAGTGCAGTTTTAATACTGCCAGTGCACAATTAATACTGCTAGTGGTTAATACTGCTCTCAGTTAATACTGCTAGATAGTTAATACTGCTCTCAGTTAATACTGCTAGTGGTTAATACTGCTCTCAGTTAATACTGCTAGTGAGTTAATACTGCTAGTGGTTAATATTGCTAGTTAGTTAGTACTGCTTATGTCCCGAATCGTATAAATACCCTGTTTGCCCGCCCAAAAGTTCATAACGACTCTTTGATTCATATTCATCTGCTCTCAAACCCTTTTCTCTCAAGAACAAGTGTTTCAGTCCAGAATACTCAAGCTTCAATGGCATCCATGGCTTTCATTGATGAGCACAACGAGATTGTGATGCTACAGAAGCCGAAACAAGCTGCTGGATTCCACCAGATTGTGGATTTTCTCAAGTCCGGCCACATTGCCCATGCTCTAACTGTGTCGCCAACAATCTACATAGAGCATCAACGACAATTCTGGGCTAATGCCACCACAGTCACAGAGAATGGTGTACAGATTCTGAAGACAAGGGTGTGTGACAAACCCTTGTCAGTTTCTGAAGAAGTGATATGCATATGTCTACGTCTAGATGATGCTGCAGGTATTACTTCTATTCCAAATGAGGACTTGTTCTCAAATTTGTCAAGAATGGGGTATGGAGGCTAATTGGGTGGTTTCAAATTCTCAAAAGCAAAATTTTATACCCAATGGCGTTTTCTTGTTCATACCTTAATGCACTGTATTTCCAAAACGACTACTGGATGGAGTGAGTTTAGCAGTACCATTGCTTATGCTTTGGTCTTCTTGGCCACTGCTAGAAAGTACAATTTCTCTAGAATGATTTTCAGTGATCTTGTATCAAACTTGGGAAACAAAAAGAGTTTTTATATGTACCCAAGGTTTGTACAGGAAGTTATAACCCATGAATTGACGGATATGCCTCACTTTGATGAGGTATATGTACCCAAAATTCCCAAAGATAAGGTCTTTTCAAACATGAAAAGATCTCCATTGGACTCGGAAGGAGTTGACACCCCATTGTTCTCTACAATGATGGTGGTGTCCCACAATGAAGAAGGTATGGCAGTAGGGTCAAGGCCCTCATTAGACCATCCCACTGCTAGCCAATCCCAACCTTCCATCACTATATCAATCCCTCAGTCTCTTGTTCAAAAGCCAACTTCTCCAATAACCCAAACTTACTTAAGGAAAAAGGTAAAGAAGGCTCATTCCCTTCTTGTACCTTCACCCACTGAGCCTTTAATCCCTCTAATGGAGAATTCTCCATTAGAGAATATCTACAGGGAAACCACAGGGGTGTCTCCCAACCCCAAAGAGGTGCTCACTGAGGAGATGTTTGAGCATATGGGTGCTAAGGCTGCCACTACTCCTGCTAGCACATAGGAGGTCAGTGGTAACATAAATAAGACCTTCCCCATGGCAACTTTGGGTGAGCAATCATCCAAAGGTCCCAGGTGCCAAGAAACCACGGGGGTGGAGAGTGCTTCTGCTAGGCAGAAGGCTTCCATTACAAAAAGATCCCATGATCCTTCAAAAGAGGGTAACACCTCTGGAGAAGGTGAGGACATATATGACTATAATGAATTGATGGAAACAATGGCCAACATCAACATGGATGTACTCAAGCAGGGACAAGAAATAGATGAGCTGAAACTGATAGTTCTGTCTCAACAAGAACAGATTGTCAAGCTGAAGAATATGGTGAAGAGATTGGTCCAGAAGAAGAAAAAGAAACAGTTTGTACTCAAAAGAAGGGAACCAGTGACTGATGCTCCCAAAAAGGGGGAGTCAGAAGCTGAAGCAAACATGGAAGATGCTAAAGACAAGGGGGAGCAAGAAAAAGTTGATTTTGAGGGGGAGCATCAAGTTGAAACAGAAACAGAACAAGCAGCAGAAACTGTTAATGCTGCTGGTTCAAGCAAAGCAGCAGAAACGGTTAATACTGCTGAACTGGAAGAAGCAGCAGAAATAGTTCAAGAAGTTTTGACAGATCTTGAAATTGCTGAAACCTTAATCAAAGCCAAGCATGATACTCCCAATGTCATCTCAAAGGCCAAAGGAGTTGTCATCAAAGAAAGAGGTGAGGATGTAAAGGAATCAAGCATTGAGAAGGTGATGAGCAAAGACAAAGGCAAAGCTAAGCTAGTGGAATTTGATCAACCAATCAAAAAGCAAAAATTGGTTGAGTCAAATGAAGTTTTGGCCAGGAAGATGCGGGTTGATATTGAAACAGAAGAAAGGGTTCAAGTTGAAAAAGACAGGGAAATGGCTAAGGCTCTGGCAGCTGAACTGAATGAAGCTTACCAACAAAGCCTGGCAACTGAAATGGCTTATAAACTTTATTGAATGATTGTAAAGCTACAAGATTCAACACTCAACCTCAATATTGATGAACAAGCTCACCAATAGGAATTCTACTTCTCTAGAATTAGGATTAGAAACCTTGAGGTTGATTCTCTCTAATAAAATAAAAACTCAGAATTCTAAAAAATTAATTCTAAACTATTCTGACTAATTCTATATATAATGAAGATAAAAGATAATTACAAATAATAAAAGATCTTCAAAATAATCTCCCATCTTTATCTCCAAGCTTTCCATAATATTTAAACTTTATCTGCACGAATCTTGCTAATCTCTTAAGCAGCTTTAAGTCTTCAGCAGTATTAATACTTTAGGCAGTATTAATGTTCAGCAGTACTAACTACTAGTAGTACTAAAATTGCTTAGCAGTAGTAATCTTGTTCAGCAGTATTAACTTCACTCAGCAATATTAATCTCAGAAGTAGTAATCAAGATTCTTCTAGCCGCATTAACTATACTTGTATATTTCTGAATTTCCCAACAATCTCCCTCTAACTTGACTTTTAGGAAGAGAAGTCAAGTTCTTCAGATTGTCTTCAAGATGCTCCCAAAACTTCAATAGGGCTTATACTCCTGTATTTGCATCCAACCCCAAACTCTGATTGATAGTTCTTTTGATCAGATACTTAGCTATTTCTGAATTTGGAACACATCCAAGCTTCTTCTTCAACATTGCATGAAGCTTCAGTCTGCTGTGGTTGTATACTCTATCCACTAGGAAGTATTCTATGTGATTTAAGTCCATAGTTAATGCATATACTCCACTAGTTTCATATAGAGTCCAATTGTTGACAGATGGCTTAGGTGCCCCTTCTTCTTCATCAACCTTCTCAGCTTCTCCTTTAGCTATTCTGGGCTTCTTGGTTGACTTTTTCCTTGCCACCATCTTGGTTTTTTTTAAAGTCCTTAGACTTTCACCAAGAGTGGCTTCTTTCTTTGGTGGTGTTTGTTGTTCATCTGGAAAAGGTTTTTCTATCATGAAGTCATTGCTTTCTTTCATTATCTTCTCCATTTCCACCCTAGCAGTTTCATTTCCTTGAAGCTTTAGCATTTCTGAATCATACAGCTCTTTAATTTGTTCAAATGTCATTGTTGAGAACATCTCCTTTCTGACTCTTACAGCACCTTTGAGAAATGTAATCATCTTATTTCTCTCTTGGATACCAAGGTAAGTCTTTGAGGGTTGTCTCTTCTTTGCAGCCTTCTTGACCACCACAACCTTCTGAGCCATTTCAGTTGCCAGACTTTGTTGATAAGCCTCATTTAACTCTGCAGCCAAAGCCTTAGCCATTTCCCTGTCTTTTTCAACTTGAACCCTTTCTTCTGTTTCAATATCAGCCTGCATCTTCCTGGCCAAAGCTTCATCTGACTCAACCAATTTTTGCTTTTTGATTGGTTGATCAGATTCCACTAACTTAGCTTTGCCTTTGTCTTTTCTCATCGTCTTCTCAAAGCTTGATTTCTTTACATCCTCACCTCTTTCTTTGATTACAACTCCTTTGGCCTTTGAGATGACCTTGGAAGTATCATGCTTGGCTTTGATTAAGGTTTCAGCAATTTCAAGATCTGTCAAAACTTCTTGAACTATTTCTGCTGCTTCTTCCAGTTCAGCAGTATTAACTGTTTCTGCTGCTTTGCTTGAACCAGCAGCATTAACAGTTACTGCTGCTTGTTCTGTTACTGCTGCTCTGCTTGATGCTCCCCCTCAAAATCAACTTTTTCTTGATCCCCCTTGTCTTTAGTATCTTCCATGTTTGCTTCAGCTTCTGACTCCCCCTTTTTGGGAGCATCAGTCACTGGTTCCCTTCTTTTGAGTACAAACTATTTCTTTTTCTTCTTCTGGACCAATCTCTTCACCATATTCTTCAGCTTGACAATCTGTTCTTGTTGAGATAGAACTATCAGTTTCAGCTCATCTATTTCTTGTCCCTGCTTGAGTACATCCATGTTGATGTTGGCCATTGTTTCCATCAATTCATTATAGTCATATTTGTCCTCACCTTCTCCAGAGGTGTTACCCTCTTTTGAAGGATCATGGGATCTTTTTGTAGTGGAAGCCTTCTGCCTAGCAGAAGCACTCTCCACCCCCGTGGTTTCTTGGCACCTGGGACCTTTGGATGATTGCTCACCCAAAGTTTCCATGGGGAAGGTCTTATTTATGTTACCACTGACCTCCTATGTGCTAGCAGGAGTAGTGGCAGCCTTAGCACCCATATGCTCAAACATCTCCTCAGTGAGCACCTCCTTGGGGTTGGGAGACACCCCTGTCGTTTCCCTGTAGATATTCTCTAATGGAGAATTCTCCATTAGAGAGCTTAAAGGCTTAGTGGGTGAAGGTACAAGAAGGTAAGGAGCCTTCTTTACCTTTTTCCTTAAGTAAGTTTGGGTTATTGGAGAAGTTGGCTTTTGAACAAGAGACTGAGGGATTGATATGGTGATGGAAGGTTGGGATTGGCTAGCAGTGGGATGGTCTAATGAGGGCCTTGACCCTGCTGCCATACCTTCTTCATTGTGGGACACCACCATCATTGTAGAGAACAATGGGGTGTCAACTCCTTCCGAGTCCAATGGAGATCTTTTCATGTTTGAAAAGACCTTACCTTTGGGAATTTTGGGTACATATACCTCATCAAAGTGAGGCATATCCATGAATTCATGGGTTATAACTTCCTGTACAAACCTTGGGTACATATAAAAACTCTTTTTGCTTCCCAAGTTTGATACAAGATCACTGAAAATCATTCTAGAAAAATTGTACTTTCTGGCAGTGGCCAAGCAGACCAAAGCATAAGCAATGGTACTGCTAAACTCATTCCATCCAGTAGTCTTTTTGGAAATACAGTGCATTAAGGTATGAACAAGAAAACGCCATTGGGTATAAAATTTTGCTTTTGAGAATTTGAAACCACCCAATTGGCCTCCATACCCCATTCTTGACAAATTTGAGAACAAGTCCTCATTTGGAATAGAAGTAATACCTGCAGCATCATCTAGACGTAGACAGATGCGTATCACTTCTTCTAAAACTGACAAGGGTTTGTCACACACCCTTGTCTTCAGAATCTGCACACCATTCTCTGTGACTGTGGTGGCATTCGCCCAGAATTGTCGTTGATGCTCTATGTAGATTGTTGGCGACACAGTTAGAGCATGGGCAATGTGACTGGACTTGAGAAAATCCACAATTTGGTGGAATCCAGCAGCTTGTTTCGGCTTCTGTAGCATCGCAATCTCGTTGTGCTCATCAATGAAAGCCATGGATGCCATTGAAGCTTGACTCAAACACTTGTTCTTGAGAGAAAAGGGTTACAGAGCAGATGAATAGGAATCAAAGATCCGTGATGAACTTTTGGGCTGGCAAACAGGGTATTTATACGATTCGGGACATAAGCAGTATTAACCACTACCAGTATTAACTAACTAGCAGTATTAACTGAGAGCAGTATTAACCACTAGCAGTATTAACTCACTAGCAGTATTAACTGAGAGCAGTATTAACCACTAGCAGTATTAACTAACTAGCAGTATTAACTGAGAGCAGTATTAACCACTAGCAGTATTAACTAACTAGCAGTATTAACTGAGAGCAGTATTAACCACTAGCAGGATTAACTAACTAGCAGTATTAACTGAGAGCAATATTAACCACTAGCAGTATTAACTCACTAGCAGTATTAACTGGGAGCAGTATTAAAACTGCACTGGCAGCATTAACTAGACTTACACTTTTTGAAGCTTGAGGTACTCTGAGCAAGGTAATTACTTCCTGAAAAAGATGTTAGTAACACCAAAGAATAAACCAATAACAGGTATGAAAACACTTTTTAATCACATGAGCTCATTCAGAGTTCATCATGCCCACACTTGTGACCAAGAAAGTGAATCTACCCACATCAAAAGCTTTAGTGAATAGATCAGCAAACTGGTTGTCAGTATGAACCTTAGCAACTTGAATTAGCTTCTTTTCATTACAATCTCTGATAAAGTGATACCTGATCTCAATGTGCTTTGTTTTGGAGTGCTTGACAGGATTGTTAACAATGCTTATAACACTGCTATTGTCAATGAAGATTGGAGTGTGAAGAAAGTTACCCCATAGTCCAGCATCTGATTTTGAATCCATAGAACCTGAGAGCAGCAACTTGCAGCAGCTATATACTCAACTTCTGTTGTTGATAAGGAAACTTTGGTTTGTTTCTTACACTGCCAGGATACTAGTCTTGCACCCAAAAGTTGACTCCACCTGAAGTAGACTTTCTGTCCATGTTAGCACCTCCCAAGTCACTATCTGAATAGGCAATCAAGTTAAAGTTGGATTCATAAGGATACTAAAGACCTAATCTGGGTTGCCCTCCTAAGTATCTGAAAATCCTTTTAACAGCTTGCAGATGTGATTGCTTTGGCTTGACTTGGAATCTGGCACACAAACACACTGGAAACATGATGTCTGGTCTTGAGGCTGTGAGATACATGAGAGATCCAATCATTGATCTGTATAGATGGACATCAACATCCTCCCCCTCAAGATCAACAGTAATCTGTTTATGAGTCTCCATAGGTGTGCTTGTTGGCTTTGAGTCTGCTAAACCATATTTGTCTAGGATGTCTTTCACATATTTTGATTGGCTTATGAAGATCCCATCTTTCTTTTGTTTCACTTGAAGCCCAAGGAAGAAGGTAAGTTCACCCCTTGAACTCATTTTAAAGCTCTTGTGCATCAACTTTTCAAAGTCTCTACACATTTGATCTTTTGTGGATCCAAAGATGATATCATCCACATAAATCTGAACCAATAGGATGTCCTTCTTACTTCTTTTAATGAAGAGGGTCTTGTCAATTATTCCTCTTTCGAACCCATTCTCCAAGAGATAGGTAGACAGAGTATCATACCATGCTCTTGGGGATTGATGAAGACCATACAGTGCTTTCTTCAGTTTGTATACTCTGTCTGGATATGATGGATTTTCAAATCCAAGGGGCTGACAGACATATACTTCTTCATCAATTGTACCATAAAGAAAGGCACTCTTCACATCCATTTGGTATACCTTGAACTTCATGTATGATGCATAGGATAGAAATATCCTAATTGCTTCTACCCTTTCCACTGGAGCAAACACTTCTTCATAGTCAATGCCTTCTTCTTGAGTGTACCCTTGTGCCACCAGTCTTTCTTTGTTTCTTATCACAATGCCTCTCTCATCCTTTTTGTTCCTGAAAATCCACTTGGTGCCTATAGCTCTATGACCTTTTGGAAGGTCCACCAAGTCCCACACTTCTTGCAACTTGAATTGCAGTAACTCTTCTTGCATAGCTTCTATCCAACTGGAATCTTTCATTGCATCATATACCTTCTTAGGCTCAATCTGGGATAGAAAGCAAGTGAGTACTGTGTGTTGCTGATCCTGCAGCTATTGAAGTCTGCTTTGATTCCTTGTTATCATAGGAGAAGAGATGTCTCCTATGACCAGCTCTGGAGGATGATTCTTTTGAGTTCTAGTCTGATGACTAGGTTCTTCATTGATTCCCACATCCAGATTGGAATCATTTAAGTCAGATGAGGGGATCTCATCAGCTGCTTCTGGCTCTTCATGCACTTGATTCTCTTCATCTCTTCTTTCTTCTTCACTATGAATTGGTTCAGTAGCATTCTCCTTTTCACAGATCTCAACAGGCTCTATTATAGGTATGGGAAAGATCACAGACTGAGGAATAATGTCTTGTACTTGTACTTGGTCATCCCCTGATCCTCCACTTCCTGAACCTGCATGATAATCACTACTGAAACCCAAAGAGTTAGTTAGTGAATCAATGTCAAATAGCCACTGAGGATCAGACCCAATAGGATTTGGTGTGTTCTCATTGCACTTGATATTGTCACTTTCCTCAATTATTCTAGAAGAAGAATTACAAACTCTGTAAGCCTTACTCTGAGATGAGTAACCAACAACAAAACCATCATCAGCCTTGCTATCAAACTTTCCTAAGTGAGTTTTGGTATTGAGAATGGTACAAGGACACCCAAAAGGTTTGAAAAATCCTATAAAAGGTTTTCTGTTATTTAAAAGCTCATAAGGTGTCTTGTTTTTAGGCTTGACTACTAGAACTTTGTTTTGGACATAGCAAGCAGTATTAACTGCTTCAGCCCAGAAAGTAATTGGAAGTTTTGAATCTACCAACAGAGATCTAGCAGCCTCAATCAGTGTCCTATTCCTTCTCTCAGCAACACCATTTTGTTGTGGAGTCGTAGGAGCACTGTATTGCCTCTCAATTCCTTTTTCCTCACAAAAGGTGTTTAGGTCATGATTTTTAAATTCAGTACCATTGTCTGACCTAATGACTTTTACCTTTTGATTAGTTTGGTTTTCAATTCTTAGAATAAAGGATTTGATCAGTCCACTTGTCTCATCCTTAGTCCTTAGAAAATATACCCAAGTAAATCTAGAGTAATCATCAACAATAACTAGGCAGTATGATTTCTTACCAATAC
This sequence comes from Arctium minus, assembly GCA_954870635.1. Classification (NCBI taxonomy): domain Eukaryota; kingdom Viridiplantae; phylum Streptophyta; class Magnoliopsida; order Asterales; family Asteraceae; genus Arctium; species Arctium minus. The sequence continues at coordinate 35,651,142 of OX941096.1, read as the reverse complement.
TCATAACATTTGTAGGACCAAACAGATCCATATGCAACAACTGAAGAGAATTAGAGATTGTGTTCAACTCTTTGGACTTATGAGAAGTTTTGTGTTGTTTGCCTTTGAGACAGGCAACACAATGATCATCACATGAAAAGACTTTGGAAGGTAAACCCCTTACAAGGTTGTTTATAACAAGTTTATTCATTGTTTTAAAGTTCATGTGACACATCCTTCTGTGCCAAAGTGATGATTCATCCAAAGAAGCTTTTGAAACAAGAAAGTTTAGGGATGAATCAGTTGAAACACTTTCCATATCTAAGCAATAAACATTATCCTTTCTGGGAGTTCTTAGTAGTATCATCGTTTCATCAACTACCTTGAATCCAGGAGCAAGGATAATACATTCAGAATCTGTAAATAATATACTATGTTGTTTGTCACAAACCTGTGATACACTTAACAGGTTGTACCTTAACTGCTCAACATAGAATACATCTTCAAAGGTCATTTTACTTTTGGTTACATCCCCCTTACCACTTATCTTACCTCCATCTGGAGTATTACCGAAGGCAACATGCCCACCATCAATTTTCTTGAAATTCTTGAGGCATGACATGTTCCCTGTCATGTGCCTAGAGCAACCACTATCAACATGCCAGATGCTCTTCCCCTTGAGCTGTTGGTTGCCCTGCACATAATATTAAGCAATTAGTATTGATTGGGGACCCAAGCCAAAGTGGTCTTGGGTTTCCCTTTCTCATCAAAGTATTTACATTCCTTTTTGATTAGGTTTTTAAACTCACAACACTCTTTATTAGAGTACTTTGTCAATATGATTGGCTTAGCAGCACAAACACTAGAAGCAGTACTAACCTTAGAAGTACTAACAGAGTTAGCAGTACTAACAGGTTTAGCAGTACTAACCTTGTTAGCAGCACTAACAGAGTTAGAAGTATTAACTTTTGAAGAAGTACTAACAATGTCAGCAGCACTAACATTGTTAGCAGTAGTATTACTTCTAGCAGCACTATAATTGTCAGCAACACTATTTGTGGTAGCAGTACTAACAGTTTTAGTGCTTTTAGGAACCGACATATTGACACTTTCTTTAACTGACTTTTTCTTCATGTGGCTTTTAGATTTAACAGATTTCTTAGCCATATGATTACTTTCAACCTTCCTATAACCAAAGGGTTTTTGCGTGGATCTTTGAAAATTCATCCTTTGGTTTATAGGATTGAAATAACAGTATTTGGCAAGAAGATTCAATTTGCCACAGATAAAACAAGGTTTTGGTCTATTGATTTTACTCAGATCAACCCCTTGTTTTTTTGCCCACTGATTATTCCAGTTTCTTTGATTTCCCCTATTTTTATCATGTTTTTGGGGCTCATTATTCTTACATGCACACTGTTTGCAAGGACCTGGATTCACAACTGTGGTTTGTTTATAATGAACCTTACCAGACTTTCCCTCTGTCTTCTCTATGTCCTTGGATTTAATCCAAGCCCTTCCACAGTCCTCATTGGTGATAATGTTATTCTCTAGAGGAATCTCACTACTCACCTTGTTCTCCTTACTCTTGCCAACCTTTTTCTCAGTGTTATCCTCAACAACTACCTCATCTAAGGGATCTATCTCAGTGGCTCCCTCAGGCAAGTCCTTCCTATCTTTGGTTTCTAACAGGTCTGAAGTAGGAGGAATGTAATTGTTGTTATATGGTGGAGGTGTGGCATTGTACCCAATTCCTCTTCTCAATTTGTCATGAATCTGGGTTTGTAGTAAAGAGTCCATTGCTTTAGAGGCATTGGAAAACTTTTCTACATCAAGCTTAACCTTGGTTAGCTCCTCTCTCAACTTCTCACTCTCCTCTTTAGATTTGGTCAGTTTAAGTTCTAGATCCTTTTTCTCCCACTTCCAGTAATTGGTGTCATATGAGTGTTGGAGTTCATTGGCTTGAAAAACTTTAATCTGTTCCTCAAACCTCTCAACAGTTCTCACATAATCTTTGATATCCTTTTATAATCTCTTAAGGTCATCACTCATCTTCTGGTTGTGATCCTTGTACCTTTTAACAGTGTCTATGCATGTTTTAGAACAGAGATTAGAACTTACCTCAGACGGGAGATCAGAAACTTCAGCCATAAGAGCTTGATTTTGGATAGCCTCTTCTGCTTGATCACTCCAGTCAAAACCCATTCCTTGTTGAGAAACAAAGGCTTGAGCAGAGTTTCTGTTATGATTGAGGTTTCTAGACTGTGCTTGTTGGTGGTTGTTGTTGTGAGACACTCCAATTCTGCATTCTCTGGCAAAGTGTCCCTTCAGATGGCATTTGTAGCACTCCACCTTGGATTTATCAAACCCTGCTCCATCTTCTCTTCTTTGGGAGAAGTTGTTCCTCCCAGTCCTCTTTATAAACTTCTTCACCCTCATGGAAAGCATGGCCATATGCCATTTAATATCCATCTCTTCAAAATCATCAGGATGAAGTTGTTCCAAATCATCATTAATCAGAGAGGAATTTCCATGACTGGAAAGAAAGGCTTCAAACACAGACTCAGTGCCTTTTTCTTGATTGGCTCCATTAGCAGCATTAACTGATTCAGGGTTAGCAGTTGAATCAATTGATGTTGATAGTAGTGCAACATTATGAATATATCCAGAAGGCTTCTTCTTTGCCTCCACTACAGCTTCAAATACTCTAAGATCATTGTACAGATCATCAAGTTCTTTCTCTTCCAACTGATCATTCTGTCTGAATGAAACAGTGTACATGGTCCATTTATCTCCAAGGGACCTTAAGAAATTTCTGTTCACATCATCTTGATCAATCTGTACTCCCATAGTAGCCAGTTCACCAATCAGTTTGTTAAACCTGTCAAAAGTTTGAGTCATGAACTCATTCTTGGTTGACATAAAGTTTTCATACTGTTGTTTCAGGATTGCCTTTTGATTTCTCTTGGTACTTTTGGTACCAGAGAATCTCTTCTCTAGAGTATTCCAGAGCATCTGTGCATCAGTGCAATTACAGAATTGGTGTTGATACTCATTTGGAATGGCCAAGAGCAGTGTGCTCAAGGCTTTCATCTATGTATGCCTTGTCTTTCTGTCTGCATTCGTCTTTGGAGGGGTTCTTTTGCCATCTTCACCAATCTTTCCTGCATCAGATGGGCCATTCTCAATGATGTCCCACATGGAGTAATCTGTGAGGAGATTGTATTGCTTGATTCTAATCTTCCACATGTCAAATTCCTTGGGTCTGAGCATTGGAACCTTTGAGACCAGAGTACTTTTGATTCAGCTGTGTTTTCCATGATGAATAAGATTTATGAGAATACTTGCTCTGATACCACTTGTCAGGATCTTAATTCTAAACAAGAATGAACACTCAGAAACAATATTAAAGGAGTTTGCGGAATAACACTTTAATATTAAAGAATCAATTGAACAATGAATCAGAAGAACAACTTGTAAACTTTATTGAATGATTATAAAGCTACAAGATTCAACACTCAACCTCAATATTGATGAACAGGCTCACCAATACGAATTCTACTTCTCTAGAATTAGGATTACAAACCTTGAGGTTGATTCTCTCTATCAAAACTAAAAACTCAGAATTCTAAAAAATTAATTCTAAACTATTCTGACTAATTCTATATATAATGAAGATAAAAGATAATTACAAATAATAAAAGATCTTCAAAATAATCTTCCATCTTTATCTTCAAGCTTTCCATAATCTTCAAACTTTATCTGCACGAATCTTGCTAATCTCTTAAGCAGCATTAAGTCTTCAGCAGTATTAATACTTTGAGCAGTATTAATGTTCAAAGTACTAACTACTAGCAGTACTAAACTTTCTTAGCAGTAGTAATCTTGTTCAGCAGTATTAACTTCACTCAGCAGCATTAATCTCAGAAGTAGTAATCAAAATTCTTCTAGCAGCATTAACTGTACTTGTATATTTCTGAATTTCCCAACAATGATTGAGGGGGAGCCTTAAAGGTAAATATTTTCTAATTCTAGATCTTTGATTATTTGAAAGATGAACAACTTTCAAGCATGAAAAATATTTTCTGAAATGTTTAAACCACTTCTGGTTCTCAAAAGATTTTATGAATTTAGAAGTGTGATTTTAAATGTTTTTCAAATTTTGAGCTTTAATGTTTAACTGACCGTGTGTTTCCAAAGATCAATACTTGCGTATTATCTTGTCTTTATACTATAAAGTATTCACACACACCGGTTCAGTACTTCATTTGAATTTGTTATTACCATGTCTCATAACGAACCAATTTTTCGATGGTAATACTGCCGTTTGCTTTCAAATGTTGTTGAGCTTCAATCATCATTTCTAATTTTGTGCTTTCATTGCAAACTTGTCTATATTCGTTCATATAAACAAAATATCCAATTCTTTGACACCCTAACCATTTCATTTGATCTGATTGATACATTGTCAGATTCTCAAAAACAATTCTCTTGATTTCATTTCATTCATTCAATATCTTTGTTTTGAGAAATCTTCAAAGTTCAATTGCTGATATCCCATGAGCATACATTTTGACAGTGTTATCTTATCTGTGCTTATCTGTTTAAGTTAAACTGTTGAGCAACCATTCTTCTAGGACTTACATGGGATTCGTGTGTGAGCTTAAACAGAACTTCAATGGATTCATGTAAACCAGTGTTTCATACCCCGGAAGTTATCCTTGAGTGATTGAGGGGTGAGGGGTCATAAATCAAAGAGTGGGGGAGATAACTCATTCGGTTGGATTTTTCTCATTGTGCTGAGCGGAAAAATGGAAAAGAGAGTTTGGTTAGAAGTGAGCTTTAATGTTAAAAAAAAGGGTGTGCGAACAGAGTTAAAAGAATATCAGAACTCTGCACCAACCACTTTCTAAGCCGGACAACCACATCTTCTGATTGGTTCACATTCTTTGGTGACCATCATTGAAAAAGGCAGTGAGCCCATGCCAACTCTTGCATTAACCCCACCAGCCACTCGTTTTTTTCTTAAAAAAGAAATGTTTCATTTTCTTTGGGGACGCAACACATATGCTATCTAGTCTTCACTCGGAAGATTTAGATATTCAAAAAAAAAGGAAAGTTGCCCCACCTTCGCACCTCTTTCATGCACATTGATTCCGTGTAATATTTGTTGTTGTCTCAACAGTTTACACAATTTGAGCCTGATCAAGCTAAGTAGCTTCAATCATTCTACACTATCACGTACACACAAAGAATAAGTTTTCTTGTCATAACATTAATAGAAAATTCCTTTGTGGTTTTTCGATGATTGAATGGAAGCCCTGGGGGAGTGAACATTACAAAATCTCCTTTCCAATGTACATCCGTTGTACAAAGTGGCTCCGTGCTACTTACAGGCATATTAACTGTTTCATCTGTTGAATCAGGGTTACATTGTTCATTATGTCTGAATTTGAAAAGATTCAGGTATATACATTTCATGAATTGACGGATATTCAGATCAAAAGGCGAAAAATGTCATATTTTCATAAAGGGGAGATTGTTAGTTCGTCACGAAGGGGGAAATCAAAGACAGTGCTGAAATTGAAGAAGTTTTGATGATCATGATGCTCACAATCATCAAAAAGGGGGAGAAAATTATAAAGTTCAATTTCAATGTCATAAGAAAGAAAGTTCAAAGTGAAAAGACTTGCGAAGAAATTTCAGAAAGTTCAAGTCAGATGAAAAGAAATCATTCCGAGATGATTTAAAGACAAATCAGACAGATGATTGAGAAAGTTTGTTTTTCTGAAGATGGTCCAAAGATCTCAAGAGATGAAGATACAATATCAGAGATTCCTCAAAGTTGTTTCAAAGATCAAAGATGAAGATTTCAAAGACGTTTCAAAAGTTGAAGTTTTAAGATTTTCAAGAATTCTGTTTCGTGTTCAAGATTTTAAGATACAAAGTGAAAAAGACTTTTCAAGATTCTTCAATGGCTGAAAGACTGAAGATTGTTAAAGCTTCAAAGTTCAAAGTTGTTAGAGACAAAAGCTGAAGAATCAAGAGCTGAAGACTAGTGTCAAATTTTTATTAAATCTTGAATACAAAGGGGGAGATTGTTAGGTCAATATATTGTATCCAAGATTTAATTGGAAAGTCAAAGATGTAAAGTCAACAATGTCTTAGTCAATGTTGTTTTAGTATGTTTAAGTTCCTTAGCTTGTAAGTCTTTGTAATAGCTAGTATGTATAAATAGGCCTTTGTGCCTTGATTGTTTGTAAGGATCTTCTTTGTAATATTTTCTATACGTGAGATCAATGACTAATGCTTTCTCTCTCTACTTTCTCTCTCTAGACTTTATTGTTAGATCTTGATTCTTGAATGAGGTTATGCTTGATTGATAGGGATTTTGCATTCACAGTTGGAACTATGGATTTATTTTGAATTGACTTTGAAACAGAGGATGGAGAATTTTGGACTAAAGCAGAATAGGTTTGTTGAATATGTGGAGGTGTAAGTGGTGAATATTTATTTTGAATAGGAAAAAGAGATGAATAAGATGTTGATTCAGATCGTTTGAAAGGAGAAAGGATCATCTGCTTTTTTGAATCACTCATTTTCCTTGTAAAAATTCTCTTGATAAAAATTAAGTCAGGAAGAGAATTATTTGTTCCTTTAATAAATTAAATTTGAAAATCAAAGTTACTTAGTAAGGCTTGCCATCTTGCAAAAATTTGTTTTGATATTATATTTTTAACATCATTTTCTAAAATGGGTTTTGCAGATTGACAATCTATTCTTAATAAAAATGGTTTCATGTACAAATCATCTTCAAATTTTTTGATACATAAAACTATTGATAAAATCTCTTTTTTGACCGTTGAATAATTTCTTTGAGTATCATTCCAAGAACCTGATAAAAATCTAACTAATTCTTCCTTTGCTTGGTTATTAATTTTTTGCTTTAGTATTCCTCCGAAACCTAGATCACTAGCATCGGTTTCAACTATTATTTGAACATTTGGTTGAGGTATATGAAGACATGGTAAATACTTTATTTTTTGTTTGATATGTTGAACAATTTTAGTATGTTCTTGAGTCCAGGGTTATGGATTCTTTTTGAGTCTTTGATAAAGAGGTTTACATATAATTCCTAAATCTTGGAAGAAATCATGAACATAATTTAAACATCCTAAAAATATTTGGAGCTGATTTTTGTCTTTGATTTCATCTGGAAATTTATTTGAAAACTCAAGACTTCTTTGAATTGGTTTTATAATTCCTTGAACAATATCATGTCGTAAAAATCTAACATTCGTTTGAAAAAGATGCATCTTCGGAGCAGATACAACTAATCCATTTTTGTAAATTAAATCACAAAATATATTTAAATGTTTAAAATGTTGATCAATGGATTTTGAAAAGATTAAGACATCATCAATATAAACAATAGCAAAATTACTTATTGGCATTACGATGTTATTCATGATATTTTGAAATTCGGATGAAGCATTTTTTAGTCCAAAGGGCATAACATTCCATTCATAATGACCAAAAGGAACATTAAAACCTGTTTTGTATTTATCATCTTCATGAATTTGTATTTGCCAGAATCCTGACTTCATATCAAATTTTGAAAATACATTTGAATCATATAATTTTTTTTGACTAAATCTCTTTTATTTGGGATTGGATATCTTATCCATTCTAAAACCTTATTTAGAGGTTTATAATTAATAACTAATCTTGGACATCCTCGTTTTATCTCAGCTGCATTCATAACGTAGAAGGTTGAGCAAGACCAGCTGGGAGATTTTGAGGGTCTTATGAGTTTTTTATCTAAAAGTTCTTGAATCTCTTTTTTACAATGTTCTTGTAATTCATTTGACATATGAATAGCTCTTGATCTTGAAGGGATATCTTGTTCATTGAATTCTTTAATATAGGGTAATTTGACTATGTGTTGTTTTCTTTTCCAAAAGGCATTTGGAATATTTGAGCAAACATTGTTTTCAAAATTTTCTTTTATATGTTTTATTTTATTTTGATAAATTTGATTATGAATTTGATCGGAAAGTTTTAAGCTATTAATTTCATTTTTTAAATATTTTGCTTGATTAATCTTATTCTCTAAATGATTTAATTTTGTAGAAGTAATTAGATTATCAAATTTGAAAAATACTTCTTTACCTAATACTTTTGCAGAAATTCCATCTTCTGATATTGAAATAAGGTATAATTGAGAAATGAATGGAGTTCCTAGAATTAACGTTGAAGTTAAATTTTTTGCAAGTATTGATGAAGTTTTGAGATAATAACCATTGTTGCAGATATGAACTTTTGAAACTTTGTGAAGATTAAACATCTCATTTGGATTTGAATTTGAAACTATAGGTTCCTTTTTGTTATAATTGAGAAATTTATTTAAGGCTTGTTCTTTGATTGTTTGATCTGGAATTTGATCTAACAATTCTATCATTTCTCTATCTTTGTCTGTAATTACATTGATTTGATTGCAAGTGCAATTTCCTATACATTCACAACTTGCTTCTGAATCTGATGTTGAGTAATTTTTTACATTGTTTAAATCCTTTTCTTCAAAGTCAGATAAACTAGATGAATCACTAGAACTATCATCGTTGAGCATTAATTTACACATTTGAGTTTATAACTTATCTGATATATCTAATTGATTAAATTTTCTTTTGACATAACAATCTTTTGCCATATGACCTGTTTTGCCACATTTGTAACATATGATTATATCTTTGGATATCTTTTGATTATTTGGTTTCTTTGTATATTTCTTATGATATTTTTTCTTCTTATGATCATCTTTATCATATTTAGAAGTATATCTTTTATTTGAAAATATTTTTGAAAAATGCTTTTTTGTTTTGAATGAAGAAGGAGTTGAAATAGGTTGATAACCATATTGTTGACAAAAGTCTCCTAATTCATTTTTACTAGTGATTCTGTCCTTTTTGAGTTTAGCTTTGAACTTAGGTCTGAACAGATTGCTAAACCTTCTCTATTAACATGATTAATTAACTCACCATAAGTTAAATCTCTATAAGGGATTTGATTATTATATTTTTCTCTTAAATTATTTCTAATCTTTTCTGCGAATAATTTTGGTAGTCCTGCAATGAATCTTTCTTTCCAATAAGCTTCTTTGCAGTCTGGTGTGTGTGTGTATATATATATATATATATATATAGGGGCAGGTTCAAACGAGAAGGTGGTCAATTTGCAAGAAGGCGAAAAAGAATATGGGTCACATAATTTATTAACTAAAAAATTCCGTAAATAAAAAATGAAAATTAATTTTAAATATTAGGATAATTACAATTTTGAATTGGATAAAACCTTAAAAATCTTATCATATCTTTTAAATTTATTTATTTCTTAATTTTATTAAATTCATAATTTTTTTATCAAATTTATATAATTTTTTTTCTAGATACACTTTTGATAAAAAAAATTCATAATTTTCATCAAATATGACATGTGATATTCACAATTAATCATTATCTATTTTACTATTTTTTTTCTCTATTTTTTCGATTTACGATTTGAATCACAAGTGATTAATTTCGTTTAACATATGATCTATTATTATGTATCACATGTGATCTAAATAGGTGAATTTTTGTATATATCACATATGATAATATATGTCTGAATATAAGTAACGCATAATCAGATGTGATAATATTTATATCACAAAAAGATTTATAAAATAAATATACATAATCACATATGATTAACTAAAGTAAATTTCACATGTGATAATATGATATGTGATATATATAAATATTCATATAGTGATATCACATGTGATATTTGGTGAAAAGTATGATATTTTTATTATAAACTATATTTAGAAAAAAAATTATGAAATAATTGAAATTAAAATATAAATAAATTTAAAAGATATAATGAGAATTTTAAGGATTTATCCAATTCAAAACGATCATTATCCTAATTTCTAAAATTATTTTTCATTTTTTATTTATGATATTTTTAATTAATAAATTATGTGGCTCACATTTCTTCTCGTCTTTCGTAAATTAGTTTGCTTCTCGCATGATTTTCCATATATATATATATATATATGACATACTGAAATGCAATACACACATACACATATACATATACATATTCAGAAGCCCCTTTCTTTTATAAATTGCCTAAATAGTACAACCGTGTAATCAATGTATTTTCATTTTTCTCACTTATTGATATGTTATTCTTTACACTCCAATAAAATTGAGTTTATAAGCGTGCTAATAGACTTTTTTATTAGACTTAATTTATTGGACCAAAAAATAAAGCTTCATATATAAAGGCATTGTTATGTGTTTATAGAACGTTTTTGGACGTCTTAATATGTTTTTAGAACATTTTTAATACAAAACATCAAATTAACTATTTTATAGTACACTTTAAAGTGTCCTATAAAATAGTAAGTGTCCAATAAAATAGTTAATAGGATCCTATAAACCCATCCTTTTTTAGAACACTTGTTTTTATAGGATACTTTTAGAACATTATTGAACTCACAGTGTCACCATGGACATGTGAGACGTTTTATGTCAGTAAGAGAAGCGAACAAGTCAGAAGCAAGTTGAGGTTAGTCATAAACTTCCTCTCAGTCCACCAGTCCTCCACCCTAAGTCCTCTAGTCCTCCACCCTAATATTGGTATCAAAGCCAAACCTCTATCCTGTCCACCCATACCCTTTCTTTACTATTTATCCATAGAATCGGATTAGTATGCTCTGTGACTGCCGCCTTTGCGGATCGTTCACATCAGAAAACCATTTTACAGATAAAGAGTTAAAGAGTAACCAAGTATTTTGTCCTAGGCATTCCCTAAGTTTTTATCTTGTTGAAAGGAGCCAGTAAGACGACCTTGAGTGAAGTCGCAACCAACCTCTATAAAACAAGATCAAAAGTTGTGTAGTGTCTTTAGAAAAATACCAGACTCAACCCCATCATGAACCTAGATTCCAGCCTGTCACGTTCTTCCTCGGACATTCCCCTGCTTCAAAAATAGATCAGTTATATGAGATTTCTTACGTACTTGATGACTCTAAAATCCCTATTACCAGTATGCCCTTAGTTAACCCTTATACTATGTTTTCTAAACCTAATACTTCATTTTCAAAAAAAGTCAAAAAATTAATAGGATCTACCTTTAATCAACATATTAAAGAGTTTGTCCAAGCCTCTAAGTTTGATTCTCACCATCTCCCAGCTACCACTTCAGAACATATGGTCACTCTGTCTCTTCCACCAGATCTTGCTAGACACTATATAGCCTAAGGCTATACTCATATCCACTTTGGTGCTATCATATTAGCCCTTACCTTCAATGGTAGAAAAGGCCTCCCTGCTTTTTCTCGGATAGCCCTAGTAGACACAAGGTTCGTAGAATACCAACATGCTTGCATAGGAACAATATATACCACTTTAAACGCTGGAACTATCTTTGTTACCTTTTACCCCATCTTTAATATGCCCCTTAATGATCCCTCACTCCACACAACGCTCAAGGCCCATATCCAAATTGGGGGTACTCCCAAAGTAAACACGTTCCAGGCAACATTCCACTACCAAATGGCGTATAGAGTTCAGAACCACTATCTTGATATCATGGTGCCAGATCAAGAACATGCTGGAGATGCACTTATCATTAATGTTGACTCATTTGCAACACCAACATGCACGTATGTTCCCAAATAATTGTCCAAAGAAGAGTTACTAAAACACCTCTCAGAAAAATGGGTGACGAATTATGAGCAGATCCACCAAACCCCCGTCCAGACAACCACCGCATCAGATTTCATCTGCCATGAGAACGGATTTGTCGAAGTCAATTTTCCTCCCAAGTAAAAACGAACGTCTTCCCAACCATCCATATGGTTCATCCAGTCCAACCTCTAGCCCCAGCCAAACAAGTTTAGCATTGATGGTATGATGTCTGCAACTGCCAAAACTGTCTCGATGAAGCATACCGGGTTGAATACAACGACAGCATCCTAGAGAAAAGGAAGAAAAGATCACAACAAAAGCTAAAGGAAAGATATGAATTAGGAGATCCTGTTGTAGGACTCCTTGGTGAACCATCGGGCAAGTTTGACTATTATGTCCTTTACAAAGATTCACCAATATCAACCCTTAAAGCAATGTCATGATCTGCCCCCTTTAGACCCTTTAAGCCAAGCCCGAGGAGAATGTTGTGTGTTAATGCACATATTTATTGGATTCAAGATCATAATTATCTGAAGATGGAAATCTGAAGTTAAAGATGATAAATTCGTTTCAACAAATAGTCTAGGGTCCTTTTGTAATAATTAGTCAAAGTATGTTTCCGTAATTTAATTATTTGTCTTTTATTTTTAGTTATTAGTTTGTTTTTGTATGTTGGGCCAAGCCTTGCAAGCCAAGCCCAATAAGCTAATAAAGCCTAATTATAAATTAGTTTAGGTTAGTGGTAATTAGGGATAAGGATTTTAATTGCATAATTATTATTGAGAGTAAATTAGTGGGGGTGGTGTGAGGCGCCGTGAAGAACAAGAAGAGAGAAAAAGAGGATTTCGATTTCAACCTTGTAATCATTTGAATCCATTGAATATCAATATCAGGTTTGATTTATTATATTGTTTATGTGATTGCTTGATTGAATGATTGCGTATTGGGACACACAATTGGTATCAGAGCAAAAGGTAAGAAACAAATATCTCATCTTTCACAGAAACCGATCCCCACTGGTAAGCCAAAGAAGAAGCATTCTCTTAATTCTCATCATTCTAACTCTAAAGTTTCACATGTTTCAGATTTGAGAAAGCAAAGGGTTGGAGTTAAGACTACATGGATACCGAAACAGAAGATAGACGAGAAAGCTAAATCTAGTTCTAGATTTATTTTGAATAAAAAGACTTCTAGTAAAGATGATTTGAGTGTGAATGTTGCTTCTTTTAAAAATAATCTTGTTGATTCTCGCAAGAAATATTCTATAAAGCAATTATTTCAGTTAGCTCCATCTAGTACTAAAAAGTTTTTAAATTATGGTGAATGTGATTATGCTTCTCGTAGATATTCTGATGTTTGGTATGGTTCATATAATGTTTCATCTTATCATTATCATACGTCTTATCATGCTTCTGGTTTTCAAAGAAAAAGCGGACCCAAATTTAAATGGGTGCCAAAATCAAGTACTAACAGTGGAGGTCCAATTTTTAAATGGGTTCCTAAACCTCTTCTTTCTTGATTTGTGTTGTGCAGACCCGTCATATGTGGTATTTGGATAGTGGGTGTTCCAAACATATGACCGGGCAGAAGAGTATGTTGTCTAATTATAAGGACAAATACTGTGGCACAGTTCGTTTTGGGAATGATCAGTTTTCACCTATTCTGGGATATGGTGATGTTGTACATGAAAATCTTACGATCAAGAAGGTGAGTTACGTTGAAGGCTTAGGGCACAACCTGTTCAACATTGGCCAGTTCTGCGACAAAGATTTAGAGGTTAATTTCAAGGCCAAGACATGTTCAATACGCACTGAAGAAGGAAAAGAAATCCTGGTCGGATCTCGCAAGTCAAACCTTTACACCATCAATTTGTCAAAGGTCCAGGCTGACAATCAGGTCTGCCTACTATCAAAGGCCTCGATGTAACAAAGCTGGTTATGGCATCGACGGCTTTCTCACCTTAACTTTCGGTACATCAACAAGCTGGTCAGTGGCAAGCTAGTGAAAGGTCTTCCAGAACTGAAGTACGAAAGAGAACATCTATGTGCAGCGTGCGAAAAGGGAAAGATGAAGAGAGCCCCACACAAACCAAAGCCTAAACCGAGTACCAGCTTTCCATTAGAGTTGTTGCATATGGATCTATGCGGTCCTATGCGAACGCAAAGCTTAGGAGGAAAGAAGTATGTGCTAGTTATCGTAGACGACTATACGCGATACACTTGGGTTAAGTTTCTACGGTCTAAAGATGAGACTCCCGATGTTCTCATTACGTTTCTAAAGACGACCCAAGGCAATCTGCAAAAACAAGTCAAGATTCTCAGGACTGACAACGGCACAGAGTTCAAGAACAAGATAGTTGAAGAATATCTCGAATCGGTCGGGATATCACATCAATACTCTGTTGCTCGCACGCCTCAACAGAACGGAGTCGTCGAAAGGCGAAATCGTACACTTGTCGAGGCCGCTCGGACAATGCTCAGCCAATCTGAATTACCTTTATTTTTGTGGGCTGAAGCTGTATCGACTGCGTGTCACACTCAGAATCGCTCCATGATACACCGCCGATTTCAGAAGACTCCGTATGCGTTGATCAACAACCGAACACCAACCATTAAATATTTTCATATTTTTGGTTGTACGTGTTATGTTCTAAACGACCGAGAGAATTTGAACAAGTTCAGTGCTAAGGCGGATGAAGGCATCTTTGTTGGTTATTCCTCTACATCGTCTGCATATCGTGTTTATTTAAAGAAGTCGAAGACAGTGATCGAGAGCGTCAATGTAACATTCGATGAGGAAATGGCTTCTGAGCACATCAGTTCAGAACCCGTCATTACCGGAGTATTAGCTTCTGGACCAACCAGTCCAGGACCTGCACCTCAAGAGCACAAATCAGATGGCGCTTCGTCGTCTACTTCTAATTTATCTAATTTGGATTTATTATTTGAACTGTTCTATGATGAATTTCTTGGTTCTAAATTGCCTCACTCTGTTGTGGTTGACAGGATAGAAGACTCGATGACTACTCATCCGACCAATTCCGATATCTCTACTGAATTTGGTTCCCCTATTCAGCAAGAAGTTACAGTTCAAAAGCCTACTCCGACAGTTGAAGTTGTGACCAACAATGCCGAGACAGAAGTAGCTGACTCCGTAGGATGTACTGTAGGGACTGATCAACAGATTGACCAAGCTGTACCTACTGCTACTTCTGCAACAACTACTTCAACTGAAGCCCCCATTAATTCTGAATCATCTGAAGGAGATACCAGTGGATTCCTAGATGCGGACAATGATCAACATGCATCTAATCCACTCCCTCATGAACATAAGTGGACCAAAGAGCACCCGGTACATCAAATTATTGGAGATCCTTCAGCACCGGTGCAAACTAGGTCTGCAACATCAAATCTATGTATGTATGAATCCTTTCTGAGCAAGATCGAGCCTACTTGCGTATCTGAGGCTCTTGCCGATTTAGATTGGGTAACTGCGATGCAAGATGAGCTGAATCAGTTTGAAGCACTGAAAGTCTGGAGACTCGTACCCAAACCGCAAGGTAAAACCATCATTGGTACGAAATGGTTGTTCAAAAACAAGAAAGATGAAGATGGCACCGTTATCCGAAACAAAGCACGACTTGTCGCCAAGGGATATAGGCAAGAGGAAGGGATAGACTACGATGAGACTTATGCTCCAGTGGCACGTATAGAGGCAATTCGGATGTTCTTAGCCTACGCAACCCACAAGAACTTCACCGTCCATCAAATGAACGTGAAGACAGCTTTTCTGAATGGAGTACTCAAGGAAGAAGTCTACGTCTCACAGCCAGAAGGGTTTGTAAATCCAGATAAGCCGAACCACGTCTACATGTTGGATAAAGCTCTTTATGAACTGAAACAAGCTCCTCGCGCCTGGTATGATATTCTATCTCAATTCTTGGTTAAATCGGGTTTCACAAAAGGTACGGTTGATACCACTCTTTTTATTAAAAAGGATAAAGGCGATATCATTCTAATTCAAATATATGTGGATGATATTATTTTTGGTTCTACAAATCCTAAGTACTGTAGGAACTTTGCAAACCTCATGGTGTCTCGTTTTCAAATGAGCATGATGGGAGAGATGAATTTCTTTCTCGGATTGCAAGTCAAACAATTTTCAACGGGGATCTTTATAAATCAATCTAAATACATTCTGGATATTCTTCGGAAGTTCAAAATGGAAGATTGTAAACCGATTGGTACCCCAATGGCACCTGGTACTAAGATTGGCACCGATCTTTCGGGAAAGGCTGTTGATGTTAGGACTTACAGAGGGATGATAGGTTCTTTAATGTATCTCACTTCAAGTAGGCCGGATATAATGTTTTCTACATGCTTATGTGCTAGATATCAGGCCAATCCTAAAGAATCCCATTTGTCTGCTGTAAAGCGGATTTTCAGATATCTGAAGGGGACTGCAGATCTTGGTCTGTGGTATCCTAAGGATACAAGCTTTGAACTAACATCTTATTCAGACGCAGATCATGTTGGTTGCATGTTAGACAGGAAAAGCACCTCGGGTCATATACAATTCCTCGGAGATAAACTCGTCAGTTGGGCTTCGAAGAAGCAATTATGTGTCTCCACATCAACGACCGAAGCGGAATATGTAGCTGCTGCTAGTTGCTGTTCTCAGGTCTTGTGGATGAGAACACAACTGCGAGACTATGGATTTCATTTCAATAGAATCCCGATCTATTGTGATTCGAAGAGCGCTATTACGATTACCGCTAACCCTGTTCAGCATACTAAGACCAAACACATAGATGTCCGGTATCATTTTATAAAAGATAATGTAGAAAATGGGACAATTGAACTTTACTTTGTAAAAACCGATTATCAGCTTGCGGATTTGTTTACCAAACCTTTAGACGAAAAGAGATTTAATTTTCTTGTCTCAAGACTTGGTATGCTAAATCTTAAGACCTAATCGGTAGTTACCTATTAAAGTTTCTTATTGTATCTCTTTATCATTTCTTTATTATTATTTCCGCATGATACCTGCTCTTTAATAGTTTGTTCATGATCTCAGAGGGAGTGTGAGAAGTATTTCATTGATAGTCAATGTTAGTTTGAGGGGGAGCATATTTAAATGCATCATGCTTACTGATACTTGTTAGTAATGCATAAATTTAGGGGGAGCGATCAAGTCAAAGGAGTATGGCGATGACTTCTGATTATTTCTGATAAGAACTCGTACATCAATTGTTTTACTGCTTTATGTCATTTCAATTTCAGTGAATAAAGTTACTTTGACTAGACTTTTAGACTTTTGTAGGTTGAGAGATGCTTCAAAGATCATATCTATATGACTTTAAGCTTGACTTCGTGAGATGTAAGACTGTACTCAAAAGGTATAATTCTTAATCTTCATCTCCTCCATGGTTGAAAGAAGGACAACTTTCAATCAGAAGAAAACATGTTCTTAATTGTTCAAACCACTTCCCAATTCTCAAAAAGATTTCTTGATTTGGAAGTGTGATTTTAAATGTTTTCTGCTTCATCATTGAGCCTTAACTGATAAAGTTAAATCACCTGAGCATCTTATGCTTCATAGGAAAACATGGGATCAGTGTGCTAGGACTTAAGTGAACTTCTATGAATTCACGTTAACCAGTGTTTCCTACCCAAGAAGTTAATCCTGTAGTGAAATGTGAGGAGTCCAACAAGAAATGAGTGTGGGATGTGTGATGAGGGACAATATTAAAAGAGAGTTCGGTTAACTGTAAGCTTAAAAATTAAAAGAAAGAGGGTGAGAGATCAGAGTAAAAGAATATCAAACTCTGCACCAACTACTTTCTGAGTCGGGCAGCCACATTTCTTTGGTGAACATTATTGAAACAGGCAACAACCCCATGCCAACTCTTGACATTACCCCACCAGCCACTCATTTTCTTCTCAACAAGAAAATGTTTCATTTTTCAAAGGGGACGCAGCACATATGCTATCTGATTTTCATTTGGAAAATCTGGATATTGAACAGAAGGAAGTCTGCCCCACCTTCACACTTCATTCATGCACATTGCGTCTGTGTTTAACTAACTCTTGTCTCAGTGGTTTACACTTTCTGAGCCTTATAAGCAAACATCATATGCTTTATTTTATTCTATCACTTTCACGAACACACAAATAATTTGTTTCTTTGTCATAACGTTCATAGAAATTGCCTTTGTGGTGTTTCGATGATTGAATGGAAGCCCTGGGGGAGTGAACAACATAAAAGCTCCTTTATATTGTGTACTCGTTACACACAGTGACTTTGTGTTACTGACAGGCAATTTTAACTGATTCATTTGTTGATTCAGGTGTTACACTTCATTTACTATATTGTCTAGATTTGCAAAGATCTGGATGAACATCTTAATGAATTGACGGATACTCAGTGGTTCTGTTTGCAAGATCAATGGTGGAAGAAATTTCTTGAAGACACGTTTTGATGAACTCTTTGCTCTTTTCATCAAAAAGGGGGAGAATCGTCAATCAAGAAATGCGGAGATCAAAAGTTTTTGAAAGAATTTCTGAAGATATTATGAAGTTTTGCTGCTTTGAAGAAAATTGAAGATGATTTGCTGAAGTATTCCAAGCTGAAACTGGAGATAATTTCTTTCCAAAAGATAGTCTCATCGATTGGGGAGATTGCTACATTCTGAAGACAAAGAGGAAGATTACATTTTCTGAGCTTAAAGAATGATCTTGATCCAAAGGGGGAGATTGTTAATGCACATATTTATTGAATTCAAGATCATAATTATCTGAAGATGGAAATCTGAAGTTAAAGATGATAAAGTCGTTTCAACAAATAGTCTAGGGTCCTTTTGTAATAATTAGTTAAAGTATGTTTCCGTAATTTAATTATTTGTCTTTTATTTTTAGTTATTAGTTTGTTTTTGTATGTTGGGCCAAGCCTTGCAAGCCAAGCCCAATAGGCTAATGAAGCCTAATTATAAATTAGTTTAGGTTAGTGGTAATTAGGGTTAAGGATTTTAATTGCATAATTATTATTGAGAGTAAATTAGTGGTGGTGGTGTGAGGCGCCGTGAAGAACAAGAAGAGAGAAAAAGAGGATTTCGATTTCAACCTTGTAATCATTTGAATCCATTGAATATCAATATCAGGTTTGATTTATTATATTGTTTATGTGATTGCTTGATTGAATGATTGGGTATTGGGACACACACTGTGTTATTACCCCAGCAACCATATCGTCTGACTACCAAGCTGAGTTCCCACCGCTAGGCTCGTTTGAAGACACAAACCAAAGAACCAAGCACAAGTGGATGATCAAAAACCCCACAACCATAGGTCCCACGGGGATACCTACCCATGTCAGTCCTGCTGAAGCTACTCTTAATTGGCAAAGTGAGAATGTTGTCTCCCAGAATAAAGTACTCCAGACCCTCCTTGAGCAACAAACACGATCCTTACAAACACAAGAAAATCTTGTTAGGAAAGTACGGTCCCTTAAAAACATGATTTCAAGAAATCAAGATGAAGATGCAAGGAGTGATCTTACAAGGAAAGAAGCCGAGATGAAGTTCTTAAAATCACAACTCATTGACCTGGAGAGGTAACACAAACAGCAGAGAGTAATAACTCAAATTGATGATCCGTGGACATTACCCTCTACCCCTTTTATCGGAACATCCTTTGACCCATAAACACTCCCATTCACACATTTGCCACAAAAATCCCCATCACTGTCGTTATGGTCCAAAGAGCAAGAAAAGAGAAGAGCCAATACTTTACGGATCTCCCTAAAGCCATCTTCACCTCCAACAAAAACCCCAATGGTTTCCTCTACTGGCACAGAAGTTCTTTTTGATGGCACCTCTGTAACAACCTCATCAAAACCACCAAACGTCCTTCCAATTGTAGAAGTGAATCCAATCTCATGGTTCTTACAAAACATAACTCAAAAGGGGACATCCATTTGTTCAACCTTTGTTGCACCTGTGGTTGCAACACCCCCATACCACACAGAAAGTGACCTTTCAGAAGCCTTCGAACACCTGTTCATGGAAGACCCAGAATCCTCTACAACTCATAACTATTTTGATGATGAATAAGTAGTAGAAGACGAAGCCTTTGAATCTACACCATAAAGAAAAACTAATGTTTCAAAGTCAGATTACGGCCAAAAGTTCACTTTTGATGATATCCCTCGTCACAATGGAGAGACAGAAGCATAGAGATACTGACATGGTACTCAGCTGAACTCCAGTACTATGATATGGACATGGTGATTAAAAGGTTCTTAACCAGAACCTAGGGCCGTCACAGAGATTGGTATATGAGTCTCGTAGAGTATCAACAAATGCAAGTCCAACAATCCCAATCTCCCGAAGAGTTCATGCATACGATTGATGTTGAATTCATCGGCAACCCGGTTGAACACATAGCTCATGCAAGGAAACAATTCTTAAAAATGAGAACCTGTTCATTCCAGAAGAAAGACCTTCAAGAATACTACAATCTCATGTCAAAAAGGTTCTATTGCCTCCAGGGCATTGATGATGTCAACCTCAAGCAAGTTATCCTGAATTCTTTCCCATAATCTCTTGCAAGCAAGGTATTCAGATCATGGGAGTCGAAGAACATCCTAGTGGCTAATACCACACTTGGTTCCCTGTATCAGATGGTGCTCAATGCACTTGCCAAGTTTTGTAATTCATGGAAGTTTATTGCAAAATTTGAAAAAACTGGCAAACACCTTGGTTCAGCCTGTGACGACAAATACCTCCAGATCAAATGCAAAGATAAATCTTCCTGTGACTGCTCTCGTTCGAATAAAAAGTCTCATTTCAAGAAGTTCCATAGCTCCTCCAAGAGTAATACCTCCAAAGGTTACCCACGGAAGAAATGGAAGCTCATCATGAACAAAACACACCGAGGACACACTTCTAACAGATGCTATGTCTGCAACAAGAAGGGACACTTTGCGAGGGATTGCAAAGACAAAAGGAAGTCTCAAGCATTGATTCAAAGTCTCCACCAGGTCGAACCAGTTGACATTACTGATCTAGAATCCTTGTACTCCCGTGACGACGATCTGGATGATCAAACAATATGCACCATAGCATATTATGATTTATCATCAGATGAAGAGTCTGAATCAGACCATACAGAAAAGCACTCTGATATTGAAGTGTTCACGACAAGCCCCCTTTCCCTTCCTCTTCATTCCTCTCTCCCGCCAGTTTTACCCCTACAAAAGATGCAACCTGTGCCCCTAGCCAAACTCCATCCACTCATATCAACATATGCTAAACCCATCTCGGCCATAGCCTTCTTTCATTCGGGATCGTCGGTCTCAATAATAAACCCATATATTCTCCCTAGCTATTATTGGAAACCACATCTTCAGCAGTTCCTAGCAGCTAGTGGTGATACATTTGTTATCGACAAGATTAGTGCCCCAATACATGTCCGGCTATTTCCAAAATGTGTGATAAGACACAAGTTCTTGGGCTCGGGCTCCCATGGAAAATATCTCCTCATCGGATTCGACATCCTCCATACCTTGCCAAACATAAGATTTGCAGAACAAGGCCTCCGATACAAGAGTTATCTAAACCCCTAGAGTTCGATGCCAAAAATTAATATGGCATCCACCCTCGGTATAGAAGTCCTAAAGCAATAAATTATCCAAATGTCATGTACTTCTAGTCATACGGAGTTTCTTCGTTTTTTGTTACCCTACCATTCAAACAAAACAAGGACGTCAATCCAACAAGGGAAAGCCATCCAGGAATGAAACCTGATCACTACCAGCTTGCGGTCTAAGAATGTTAAAAACTTGTTGAGCAAGGCATTATTGAACCCCGGTGTCACCATGGGCATGTGAGGCGTTTTATGTCAATAAGAGAAGCGAAGAAGTTAGAGGCAAGCTGAGGTTAGTCATAAATTATCAGCTTCTTAATAATTTTTTGGCTGATGATAAATTTCTCCTGCCTCAGAAAAGGTCACTATTCCAGTCTCTAGCGAATGCAAAGCTCTTATCAAAATTCGATCTTAAAGCTGGATCGGCCGAAAACTGCTTTTTGCATCCTTAATCATCATTACCAGTGGAATGTTATGCCATTTGGATTAATAAATGCCCCTTCGGCATTACAAAAGGCAATGGTAAAAATCTTTGAACCCATTCTCCAAAACGCCCTGGTCTACATTGATGATATTCTCCTATTTTCTCCATGAAGATTCCCATAGTAGCTTGCTCTCGAAGTTTCATTCCATAATCCAACAGTATGGCATAATGCTATCTGAAAAGAAGATGGAGATAGAAGTCACCTCCATTAACTTTCTTTGAATGAACATTTCTGATGGCAAATATCAACCACAACCCCATATCTCTCAAGAACTCCACAAGTTTCCAGATGTGCTTTCATAACAAAAGGAAGTACAATAGTTGTTTGGTCTTGTCAACAACATGGTTGATTTCCTACCAAAACTGTCAAATCATATTTTACACTTATTCCCCATGATAAAAAAGGAACCACCACATTGGGCTGAACGACAAACATTAGTTGTCAAAGCTATAAAGCGACTAGCCGACGAAATGCCACCTCTAAAGATTCCCACTACTACTGACAAAAGATTTCTCTAGACAGATACAAGTGATGAATACTGGGGAGCAGTCCTATTTGCACAAGACGACAAAGGTTGTTAGAGCATAAATATGTTGGATACAAGATCAAGAAGACTGAAGGTCAAAGTTCAAGAAAGTCAAAGCTGAAGAAAGTCAACTTTCATCAAAGTCAAAGTCTTTTGTAATAAAAGTCAATATATTGTATTTGTATTTTGTTTTTTTTGTAATTAGTTGTAGGTATAAATAGGTTTCCTTGCTTTGTAATCAGTAGCAACAAACAGAAGTGGTATTCAGTTGTATTTTAGAGAGAGAATACGTTTAGAGAGAGAGAGTTCTAGAGAGAGAAAGTTGTATTCTTGAATTTGAAAGTGAAATCAAACAGGAAATTGGATCAATCTTGTTTGTTTTTATTAATTGTTTGTGATTAGAAACTAGATTTCAGGGACACACAATTGGTATCAGAGCAGATCCAAAGTGAAAAATCAAGAAAATACGAAAGTTCGTCTGTGTTCTTGAGTGAAAAGTCAAATCCGAGTTTTAGTGCGTTTTTGGAGTTGTAATTGATTAGATGTTGTTCAGATAGCATAATCGATCGAGTATGTAAAGGAGATTTGAAGAAATGCACTGTATTTGATTGTTAATTTTGATTTTAGTCAAGTTCGAAGTTCACGAGTCATGTGCATTGTAATTGAGTTGAATTGTACATTTTTGTGTATTTGTTCGAAATTAGTTGTTAAGTTTGTGTTCTAGTTGTTTAGTCGAGTGAATTGTCAAAGTTGAGTGTTGAAATTCTAGGTTTAAATGAGTTTTTCTAGTGATTTTGATTGATTTTAGAAGTTTGCTTTTCATTCATCAAGTTTGCGTTTCATTCATCAAGGTTTGCGGGTCATTCAAGATTTGCGTTTTTTCTTCAGAGGTTTGCGTTTCATTCATTGAGAAAGTTCATAATCGAGAAGTAAGGTTTGCGTGTTAAATCAAACGCAAAGTGACAAACGCAAAGTGAATTTTTTCAGTCTTCTACGAGAAACGAGAAGTGGTTTTTCGTTTTTATTGATAAACGCAAAGTAGGAGTGTGAGCTCAGAGACAAATTGTGGTTTGCGTTTGCATCTAGAAACGCAAAGTATATCTTGCGTGTGTAACGTGAATCGCAAAGTGTGGTTTGCGTTCTCTGTGTAAAACGCAAAGTGTGGTTTGCGTTCCCTGTATAAAACGCAAAGTTAAGGTTTGCATTCCCTGTGAGAAACGCAAAGTAAAGGTTTGCGCTTCTAATTTGAACCGCAAAGTAAGGTTTGCGTTTGCCTCTGGAAACGCAAAGTAAAAGGTTTGCGCATCGCTCTTGAAGCGCAAAGTGTGGAGGACTTAGAAAAAGTTTTCAAAATAGAAAAAGTTCTCGACCCCTCAAGGGCGTTGCCCCTTGACCCCACCCGCTAACCGGGTAGCGGGAACCCCGTACTAAGTCTACGAAGGGGGACATCTTTCTGGTTGTAATCAAAATTTCTGATTTTATATTTCAAGTTTTCTGTATTTTCTTGATTGTTTCATTTGGACTAACGATCAGTTTATAGTTTCTTATTGCAAATATTTTTCAAACAGGTTTAAACAAGATGACTTCCAAAGATGCTCTTTCCATTGGCACTGATGTCAAGCCACCTGTACTATTCAAAGGAGAGTATGAACAGTGGAAGGATAGATTCCTGGATTTCATAGACCGACATGCAAATGGAGAGAATATTATGCTGTCAATCACAGAAGGTCCTATGGTACCAATCACGGTTCAAATACCTGATGATGACTCGTCTGATAGTGAAGATGGTACTGAGGAAAGATATCAAAAGATGAAAACAATGGCAGTGGATATCTCTCAGTATTCTGAAGAACAGAAAAGCCGATACAAAGCAGATAAACAAGCAAGATCCCTACTTCTTCAGAGCATTCCGAATGAGATCTACATCAAGATTGATAGTTACAAGGGAAATGCTAAGAAGATGTGGGATCAATTGCAAAAGATGATGATGGGATCTAAGATTGGGAATCAGATGAAAGTGGCTAATTGCATCAATAGTTATGAGGAATTCAAAGCCAAAGAGAATGAAAGCTTAGAAGATACTTATGAACGGTTTGTCTTGCTTCTGAATGAGTTATCCAAGAATAAGGTGAAAAAGAAGCAACTTGAGAACAATGTCAAATTCCTGAGAATCCTACAACCAGAGTGGAAGAAGCATACACGTAGGATGAAGCAGATGAAGGATCTGAATGACATACCATTGCATGAGGTATATGAGACCTTGAGGCAGAATGAAGAAGAAGTGGAAGAGAAAAGAGCTGAGAAAAAGAAGGCAGAAAAGGTTCTTGATCCTATTGCATTGGTAGCCGGAGAGAAAAAGAAAGAAAATAAAGAGAAGAAGAAAAAGAAGAAAGTGATTACAAGTTCTGAGTCTGAATCTGAATCAGATGGTGATGATGGAGAAAGCCTCAAACAGGCTATGTTGCTATTGACCCGTGCATTCCAGAAAAAGTTTTACAAGAAGCCGGGATCTAACTCATAGAGGTACTCTTCATCAAGTTCCAAGAATCATGAGCACCGAGAAAGGGTGGAAGGAAGGAGATATGAAGAAAAAGATATGTTGAGAAGAAACCTGATGAAAGGAAGAAGTTCGTGAATGACTACACTGTTGTAGAAAAGCCAGCAAGTGATTCAGTCAAATGCTACAATTATGGCAAGATTGGTCATTTTGCAAAAGATTGTAGAAAGCCAAAAGTTCGCAACTCTCAGTATTATCAGAACAAGATGTTATTAGCCAAACAATAAGAAGCAGACATTGCTTTAATGGCTAAAGACGAATTTTGGCTGGATCATTCAGAAGGTGAAGAGGAAGAAAAGGAAGAAACTGCTCATCTCTTTCTTATGGGAAAAGAAGTGAAGTATGATGAGTCAGATGAGGAAACAGCTGATGAGGTATTAAACTTAACTGAAAAAGATTTTGTAACCAAAATGGAGGCTATGATGGTTGATCTTAATGATCTTCAAGTAAAACTGAAGAAAGAAAAAGACAGAGTTGCTAAAAGAAACAGTAAGATCTTTAAACTCAATAAGTCTGTTATTGGGAACAAAGATCTGATTGATTCTTTACGTAAGTCTGCTTCTGATTCTAAATCTAAAGTAGATTGTTTTGAAAAGAAGATTTCTGACTTTGAAGTTAAAGTTTTTAAATATGAGTTTGAGAAGAAAGAATATGCACTAATTGTTCATAAACTGCAGGTTGAGAACAAGCTTTTGAATAAGAAGGTAAATGGTCTAGAAGCCAAACTTTACGAAAGAGGTCAAACAGATCAAACCATTTTTCTTAATGCACCTGATGAAGAGGCTGATGTTAAGGAAAAATGGGGACTTGGTTTTAAAAACCCCCATTACTTAAAGAAAGCCATCAAAAAACAACCAGCTTTATATAATTTTGATTTTCTTGCTTGTGCTGGTAAACATACTCATTTAAAACCCAAATTTGTTACCAAATTACCAGAAGAAGTTGAGGCCAAAGAAACTGAAAATAGAAAGAATGTTAAGAAAATGCAACTACCATTTAACTATGCAAAGTTAAATGATAGTTATCTTTCAGAAACACCAAAAGTTCTTTCAAATTATTATTTTGCTAGTTATTCTGTTTCTGAGGTGAAGGCAAAACCTGCAATTGCAAAGGTTTATGTTCCTCCACTCATTCTTGAAAGCAAAATAGTTGAGTTGGAAAATGTTTTATCTGATGAAAAACTTTTGGTTGATATTCAACAAAGTGTATTTTCTACTCTATTAAAGAACACGATTATTCAATCTACATCTACAAAGTGTTCTAAAGTTTCTAAGGCACCTCAAACTTCGTCTGATAATTTTTATGACTTATTTGAGTCTGCAAATGATTTTCTTAATTCTGATGATGGGTGCATAGAAGAAATTGATATGTTTGACTTCAATGCTCCTCTTCCTGATCATTCTACTTGTCTTACAAATGAAAAGGTGTTACCAAGTGTTCTTAAAACTGCTAATTCATCAACTAAAGTTGGTGAATCGATTTCTGTAACTGCTGATTATTATTCTCAAGGTAAGAAACATAAGAAACAGCGATTACAGAAATAGAAACACACCGGTACACAAAAGAAAACTCAGTCTCAGAAATCTGTTTTTCCTAATAGATCTAAATCTTTTGTTTCAGATATAAGCAAGAAAAGGTCGAAAGCTCGACCTGAATGGCAACCAAAAAGGAAGGATGATGAGATAGCAGGATCAGTTTCTGATAATTCTTGTACTAGATCAGTTAGTAGTGACAATGATGTAATTGATCAACTTGCTTCACATAAACAAAACCTTGTAACTTCTTACAAGCGATATTCAATAAAGCAATTGATTCAATTATCTCCTATTTCTACTACATCTTATCATTATCGGAGAAATGATTTTGCTTACTCTCATAATTCTTCTGATTGGTTCTGATCTTATCATGTTCATTCTTCAAGATCAAATATTTTTAAAGGTTTTCAAAAGAACAGAGGGTCCATTTTCAAATGGATACCAAAATCATGTGCTAATCTGTTAGGACCCGTTTTTAAATGGGTACCTAAATCTATTGTTTTCTGATTTCTCTTGCAGACCTGGCATATGTGGTACTTGGACAGTGGATGTTCCAAGCATATGACTGGGCAAAAAGATTTATTGTCTAACTATACAGAGAAATTCAGTGGAAATGTCAGATTTGGAAACGATCTGCTTTCACCTATCTTAGGATATGGTGACATTATTCAAGACAACATAACGATCAGTAAAGTGAGTTATGTAGAAGGCTTGGGGCACAACTTATTTAGCATTGGTTAATTCTGCGATAAAGGGTTAGAGGTCAATTTCAAATCTAAGAGTTGCTCGGTTCGTACTGAAGACGGCACAAAACTCTTAGGTGGACATCGAAAGTGTTAGAGCACAAATATGTTGGATTCAAGTTCATAAAGTTTGAAGACCAAAAGATCAAGAAATCAAAGCTGGAAAGTCAACTCTTATCAAAAGTCAAAGTCTTTTGTTAATAAATGTCAAAGTCAATGTATGTGTAATTTGTTTCCTTGTATTTGATAGAGGGTATAAATACTTTTGTTTGTTTTTGTAATCAAATGTACACATGCATATTAGAGAAGAGCATATTGGTATATCATTCTAGTGAGAGAAAGTAGAGAGAGAAAGTTGTAAATTTGTAATCTTGTGATTGAGATTAATTCATATGAGTTTGGAATTATTATCTTGAGTATTTGTTATTGATTAGAACTTGATGAAATAGGGAATAACAATTGGCATCAGAGCAGATCCAAATCGAAATTTCAAGAAAAGTCAGAATGTTCGTATCTGTGTTCTTCAAGTCCAGATTTGATTTTTGAGTTTCAGTGAGTTTTTGGAGTTGTAATCGATTAAGTGTTGTTAGGAAAGTGAATTCGATCGAGTTTGTATAGAAAGATTTGTCAATTGCACTGTAATCAATTCGAATTTTCGAATTTTTGTGGTTTTTGTGTTCCCGAGTTCTTGACACTGTATCTGTATCAATTTTTCAATTTTTGTGTATTTGATCGAAAATCAGTGTTAGTTTTGTGTTCGAATTGGTTAGACGTGTGAATTGTAGAAGTATAGAGTTGTATTTCTAGGTTTAAATGAGTTTTTGGTGTGATTTTGTTCGGTTTTAGAGGTTTGCGGGTGTTCTTCAAGTTTGCATTTCATTCAAACAGGTTTGCGGGTCATTCATCAAGTTTTGAGTAAGTTCTTCAGAGGTTTGCGGGTCATTCAAAGTTTGCGGGTGTATTCAACGAGACACGCAAAGTGATATTTGCGTTTTTCATCAACAACCGAGAAGCGAGTTTTGCGGGTGTAACTACAAACGCAAAGTTGGGTTTGCGTTTGTAATGTGAAACGCAAAGTTGGGTTTGCGTTTGTAATGTGAAACGCAAAGTTTATCGTTTATGTATCGTTGACACGCAAAGTTCATGACAAACGCAAAGTTGTCAAACGCAAAGAAGAAGTATATCTTGAATCGCAAAGTAGTGGTTTGCGTTTCTTGAACCGCAAAGTAGTGGTTTGCGTTTCCTTCTTGAACCGCAAAGTGGTGGTTTGCGTTTCCCACATGAACCGCAAAGTATAGGTTTGCGTTCCCCGTATGACACGCAAAGTCAAGATTTGCGTTTCCCACTAGAGGCGCAAAGTGTGAAAGACTTAGACAAATTTTTCAAAATAGTAATATGGCCTATAATAGTGAAAAAAATTTCTCTAGCGGGACCCCCGTGCTAAGTCTGCCTAGGGGGACAAAAGTTCTTTCTGTGATCAAAATCTCTGAATTTCTTTTCAAGATTTTTGTATTTTTCTTGTGATTTCATATTGGATTAACGATCATTTTTGTCAAGTTCTTTTTGTAACAGATATTCAAGATGGGATATTTTTCTGATGATGAAAAGAAGATTGCCGAGCTCGAATTAGAAAACAAAACTATCTCTTCTTCAGTTACCTACTATTCAAAGAGATCAAAGAGATACAAAGATGAAATAAATCTACTGAGAGAAGAAGTCAGCGTGTTAAAGAAGATAAATGAAGATCTGATGGCACAGACTTCTGAGCATAATGAAGAAAAGGTCTTGCTTTTGGAAGCTGAAAATGCTAAACTAAAGAACAAGATTTCTGATTTAGAAAATCATATTGTTCAGGTTTCTGAATTAACCGGGTGTGCAAATGAAAAGAAGATTTTTGAGTTAGAACTTCAAATTCTTGAAGAAAGATCAGTTCTTGGGAAAGAAAAGAAAGAATTTGCTAACAAATTCTCCGAGTTTTCCAGAAAATGTGTTGACGAGAAGAAAGCGGTTGAACTTAAATGTATTAAGCTTTCTCAACAAATCTCTGATTTTGAGAAAGTAATCATTCTGGAAAGAGAGAATTTTGCCAAAGAAAAGAAGATTATAGAGCAAAAGAATGTTGGGATATTCAAAGAAATATCTGGTCAGAGGACAAATGCTGAAATGAGCTTTGAGGAAGAAAGAAGCTTATTTGAAGCAGAGATAAAGAAGCTAACTGCAAAGCTATCTGAGCTATCTACAACTGCATTGAAAGATCAACAAGCGAAGTCTGAATTCAAGAAAGAGATTGATCTGCATATCAAAGAAAATAAAAGTCTATCTTCAAAGATTAAAGAGCTTGAAAAGATTGTTTCAAAGGTGGTGGTGACTAAGCAAAAGACTCCAAAGTAAAAAATCCACACACTTAGAAATAATTCAGCCGACTTTAAAAAGACAGCCTCAAGCTCACACATGAAACCTGTTTCTTCAAGAAGGTTAATCAATTCATTCAATCAGATTCGTACTTCTAATATTTTTTATGATCAAAATGTAGATGGTTCGGGTACACAAAGAAGAAGAAGAACATATCAAGAAGAGAAACTGGTATGGAAAGTGAAACAAGTGGATGATTATGAGAAGAATGATGAGAAGAAGGTAGAAAAGAAAATAAATAAGAAAAGTAACAAATCATTTGTACATGCATCAACAGCCAAGAAGAACAAAGTGCTGACAGGTAAACCTGATCTTGCTTATTCGAGAGATCAATTGTTCAGGTTGTCAAAGAAAAGGTTGAAGACCAAGAAGAACAAATATGTTGGATTCAAGTTCATAAAGTTTGAAGACCAAAAGATCAAGAAATCAAAGCTGGAAAGTCAACTCTTATCAAAAGTCAAAGTCTTTTGTTAATAAATGTCAAAGTCAATGTATGTGTAATTTGTTTCCTTGTATTTGATAGAGGGTATAAATACTTTTGTTTGTTTTTGTAATCAAATGTACACACGCATATTAGAGAAGAGCATATTGGTATATCATTCTAGTGAGAGAAAGTAGAGAGAGAAAGTTGTAAATTTGTAATCTTGTGATTGAGATTAATTCATACGAGTTTGAAATTATTATCTTGAGTATTTGTTATTGATTAGAACTTGATGAAATAGGGAATAACAGAAAGACAAACCTCTATACCATCAACCTGTCCAAAGTTCAGATTGACAATCAGGTATGTTTAATGACAAAAGCTTCAATGCAGCAAAGTAGGCTCTGGCACAGACGTTTATCTCACTTGAACTTTCGTTATATCAATAAGTTGGTTAGTGGGAAATTGGTAAAAGGACTTCCTGAGCTGAAATACGAAAAAGAACACATATGTGTTGCATGTGAGAAGGGTAAGATGAAGAGAGCTCCGCATAAACCGAAGTCTGAACCAAGTACTAGTTCTCCGTTAGAATTATTAAATATGGATTTGTATGGTCCAATGAGAACTCAGAGTTTGGGTGGAAAGAAATACGTGTTGGTTATTGTGGACGATTACTCAAGATACACGTGGCTCAAATTTCTTCGATCAAAAGATGAGACACCGGATGTTCTCATTACTTTCTTAAAGACGACCCAGGTGAAAATGCAGCGACAAGTCAAGTTTCTTCGAACTAACAACGGCACAGAGTTCAAAAACAAGATTGTTGACGAATATCTCGAATCGATCAGGATTTCACATCAGTACTCTGCTGCACGTACACCTGAACAGAATGGAGTAGTCGAAAGACGAAATCGAACGCTAGTCGAGGCCACTCGCACTATGCTTAGCCAATCGGACTTACCTCTATTTCTGTGGGCAGAAGCTGTGTCAACTGCATGTCATACTCAAAATCGATCCATGATACACCGCCGTTTTCAAAAGACTCCATATGAGCTGATCAACAACAGAATACCAACAATCAAGTATTTTCACATATTTGGGTGTAAATGTTTTGTGCTTAACGACAGATAGAGTCTGAATAAGTTCAGTGCTAAGGCAGACGAGGGTATCTTCATTGGCTATTCTTCAACATCTGCAGCATATCGTGTTTATCTGAAGAAGTCAAAGACAGTTGTCGAGAGCGTCAATGTAACATTTGATGAAGAGATGGCTTCTGAACAACTCAGTTCAGAACCCATGATCACTGGAGTATTAGCTTCTGGGCAGATCAGTCCAGAACCTGCTTCTACAGCCAATAATTCGAATAATGCTTCTACATCTATTTCACATTTAACTGATTTAGATTTGTTATTTGAATTCTTTTATGATGAGTTTCTAGGTTCTAATATACCTAAATCTGTTGTGACTGACAGGTCTGAAGATACAAGTTGCAATCATCCAGTCATTTCAGATGTTATAACTGAACAAGCATCCCCTGTTTAGTTAGAAACTCACATTCCTATTGTTACTCCTACAGTTGAAGATGCATAAGCAAATGCTGAGCTGTCAGGATCGAATTCTCAACAAGAATTAATTCTCAGAAACAATATCAAAGAAGTTTGCGGAATAACACTTTGATATTTAATGAAAAAGTAAATCAATACAGAAAATATGAATAACAAACTGTAAACTTGTATTTAATGCTTTGAAGTTACAAGATTACTCACTCAACCTCAATATTGATGAACAGGCTCACCAATACGAATTCTACTTCTCTAAAATTAGGATCTATGCCTTGAGGTTTGTTTTTCTCTCAAAAAGAATGAAAACCAAAAGTTATCTAACTATTCTAAACAATACAATATATATACTGAATACAAAGATAATTACAATAAATAAAATATCTTCAGTATATCTTCTATGTATATCTCTAAGCTTCCATGTATATCCTTTCATACGAATCTTCATCATATAAGCAGTATTAATCTTCAGCAGCATTAACTTCTTTCTAGCAGCATTAACTACTAAGCAGTACTAACCACTAGCAGTACTAACTAGCTAAGCAGTACTAACTTTGTTCAAGCAGCACTAACTTTGACTAGCAGTATTAACTAACTAGCAGTAGTAACACTCAGCAGTATTAACCTTTAAGTCTTCTAGCAGTATTAACTCTGAACCAGCAGCATTAACCATACTTGAGTTTTTCTTCATTTCCCAACAATCTCCCCCTAACTTGACTTTTAGGAAGAGAAGTCAAGTTCTTCAGATGCTCTTCAAGATGCTCCCAAAACTCTATCAATGCCTAAATCCCAGTGTTTGCATCCAATCCCAAACTCTGATTGATGGTTCTTTGAATCAAGTATTTAGCCATTTCTGAATCTGGAACACACCTTAACTTTTTCTTCAGCATGGCATGTAGCTTCAATCTGCTATGATTATACACTCTATCCACTAGGAAGTATTCAGTGTGATTTAAATCCAAAGTCACTGTATATACTCCACTAATTTCATATAGAGTCCAACTGTTTACTGATTTGAAGACATCCTTGATCAAGTGCTTTACTTCTTCAGGTTTGAACATCATACACAGATACTCCATTACCAGTTTTGTAATTGAAATCCCTGGAGCCTTTAGAATATCTGCATACAGCTTCATTCCTATCTCAAACATCTCTTCAAGATCTGATCTAGAACATGTTCTGACAATTTTTGCCCATGTGTTGAACACTTCATACTTTTCATCCTTCCTTTTTAGCCTTATGTATTCCTTTCCATCCACTGTCAATGTATCCCAATGAATGACCTCAGGAGGCTTAACTCCTACAGGTTCTGCTGAAATTGGTTCAGGCACTTTGTCCATCACTACCATATACAAATTTACATCATCTGTGTTTGCTGGCTCTTTCAGTTTGGATGACTCAGTTGCTCCTTCTTCTTCAGCAGCCTTCTCAGCCTCTTCTTCAGATACTCTAGGCTTCTTGATTGGCTTTCTCCTTGCCATCATCTTGGTTCTCTTTAAAGTCTTTAGACTTTCTCCCATAGTGGTCTCTTTCTTAGGGGGTGTTTCTTGCTCATCTGGAAATGGCTTTTGGCAATCAAAGTCATTACTTTCTTTCATCCTCTTCTCCATCTCCACCCTAGCAGTTTCACTTCCCTGAAGCTTTAACATCTCTGAATCATAGAGTTCTTTGATCTTCTCAAAAGACATTTTGGAGAACATCTCCTTTTTGACTCCTACAGCACCTTTGAGAAATATAATCATCTTGTTTCTCTCTTGGGTACCTAGGAATGTCTTTGAGGGTCTTCTCTTCTTTGCAACTGTTTTCACCACAGATTTCTTCATACTTGCAGCTTTCTTCTGTGCAATTTCAGTTGCCATACTCTGTTGATAAGCTTCATTCAGTTCAGCAGCTAGAGCTTTTGCCATTTCCCTGTCCTTTTCCATCTGAACTCTTTCTTCTTTTTCAATATCCTCCTGCATCTTTTTAGCTAGGGCTTTATCTGATTCAACCAACCTTTGCTTTTTGATTGGTTGATCAGATTCTACCATCTTTGCTTTTCCTTTATCTTTGCTCATTGCCTTCTTACTGTTATCTTTCTTGATCACTTCATCTTGTTCTTTTATGATTACACCTTTGGTCTTTGAAGTGACCTTGGGAGTATCATTCTTGGCTTTTAGTAAGGTTTCTGCAATCTCAAGATCTGTTAACACTTCTTTCACAGTTTCTGCTGCTTTATTAATGTCAGCAGTAGTAACTGTTTCTTCTTGCTGCTCCCCCTGAACATCAACTTTCTCTCCATCAAGCTCCCCCTTTCTTGTGGCTTATTCCATGTTGATCTCCCCCTTTTTGGGAGCATCATCCTCAGTGGTCCTTCTCCTTAATTGGAATTGCTTTCTCTTCTTCCTTTGTACCAGACTAACCACCATCCTCTTCAGCTTAGCAATCTGTTCTTGTTGTGACAGAATTACTAGCTTCATTTCTTCAATTTCTTTGCCTTGTTTGAGAACATCTTGATTGATGTTCCCCATTGTTTCCATCAACTCATCGTACGTATATCTGTCCTCACCCTCTCCAGAAGTGTTACCCTCCTTTGAAGGATCATTGGATCTTTTATTTGTGGAAGTCTTCTGCCTTGCAGAGGCACTATCCACCCCTGTGGTTTCTTGGCACCAGGGACCTTCAAATGATTGCTCATTCAAAGTTGCCATGGGGGAGGTCTTATTGATGTTACGACTTTCCTCCTCTGTACTAGCAGGAGTAGTGGCAGCCTCATCACCCATATGCTCTACCTCCTCCTTAGAGAGCACCTCCTTTGGGTTGGGAGACACCCTTGTGGTTTCCCTTTGGATATTCTCTAGGGGAGAATTCTCCCTTAGAGGGCTTATAGGCTTAGTGGGTAATGGTACAAGAAGGGAAGGAGCCTTCTTTACCTGTTTTCTCTTGTAAGTTTGGGTGATGGGAGAGGTTGGTTTTTCAAGAAGGGACTGGGGAATTGATTTTGAGAGGGAAGGTTGGGCTTGGCTAGCAGTGTGTTGGTCTAATGGGGGCCTTGACCCTCCTGCCATACCTTCATTGGTTTGGGACACCACCATCATTGTAGAGAACAATGGGGTGTCAACTCCTTCAGAGTCCCCAGCAGATCTTCTCATATTTGAGAAAACCTTGCCTTTGGGGGGTTTAGGTACATATACCCCAACAGGTTGAGGTATATCCGTTAATTCATGAGTAATAACTTCTTGAACAAACCTGGGATACATAAAAAAGCTCTTTTTGTTTCCCATGTTTGAGACAAGATCATTGAAAATCATTTTAGAAAAATTATACTTTCTGGCAGTGGCCAAGCACACCAAAGCATAAGCAATAGTGCTGCTGAACTCACTCCATCCAGTAGTCTTTTTGGATATACAATGCATAAGAGTATGGACAAAGAAACGCCATTGGGGTGAGAATTTTGCTTTAGAAAATTTGAAAACACCCAATGGGCCTCCATACCCCATTCTTGTAAGATTTGAAAACAGTTCATCGTTTGGGATAGAAGTTATACCAGAGGCATCGTCTAGACGTAGACTGATGCGAATAACCTCTTCAGTAACTGTTAGTGATTGATCACAGATTCTTGTCTTGATCATTTGCACACCATTCTCCACAACAATGGTTGCATTAGCCCAGAACTGCCTTTGATGCTCAATATAGATTGTAGGAGATACAATAAGAGCATGAGCAATGTGGCTTGTCTTGAGGAAATCCACAATCTGATGAAATCCTGAAGCTTGCTTTGGCTTTTGTAGCATCGCAATCTCGTTGTGCTCGTCGATGAAAGTCATGGATGCCATTGATCTTAGTGAAAAGCGTGCCTGAAAACTTCGAACTTGAGAGAGAAAAGGTTTTGAGCGCAAGAGAACAGTATGCAAAGAGTCGTTATGAACTTTTAGGCGGGCAAAAAGTATTTATAGTATTCAGAATATAAGCAGTAGTAACCTAGAGCAGTATTAACGACTAGCAGTATTAACTGCTAGCAGTATTAACCACTAGCAGTATTAACTGAAAGCAGTATTAACCACTAGCAGTATTAACTGAAAGCAGTATTAACCACTAGCAGTATTAACTGAAAGCAGTATTAACCACTAGCAGTATTAACTGAAAGCAGTATTAACCACTAGCAGTATTAACTGAAAGCAGTATTAACCACTAGCAGTATTAACTGAAAGCAGTATTAACCACTAGCAGTATTAACTGAAAGCAGTATTAACCACTAGCAGTATTAACTGAAAGCAGTATTAACCACTAGCAGTATTAACTGAAATACTCCTTTTAAACTTGCTAAACACTGAGTACTGCTATGCATATCCTTTAACAGAAGATTAGTAACTCCAGGAATACTATACAGATATAAAACCACTTTTTGAGAAGGAGATTATTCAGAGTTTATCATTCCCACACTTGTTACCAAGAAAGTGAATCTACCCACATCAAAAGCTTTAGTGAATAGATCAGCAAACTGATTATCAGTGTGAACTTTGACAACTTGAATAAGTTTGTTTTCATTACAATCTCTTATAAAGTGATACCTGATTTCAATGTGCTTTGTCTTTGAGTGCTTGACTGGATTATTTACAATGCTAATAGCACTGCTGTTGTCAATAAAGATTGGAGTGTGTAGAAAGGTTACCCCATAATCCAACATTTGATTCTGAATCCATAAGACTTGAGAACAGCAACTTGCAGCTGCTATGTACTCTGCCTCTGTTGTAGATGTGGATACTGTGGTTTGTTTCTTGCACTGCCATGAGACTAGTCTAGCACCCAAAAACTGACATCCTCCAGAAGTAGATTTTCTGTCCAAGTTTGCCCCACCTAGATCACTGTCTGAGTATGCTATTAGGTCAAAAGGTGAGTTATGAGGATACCAAAGTCCCAATCTGGGTTGCCCTTTGAGATATCTGAATATCCTCTTAACAGCTTGAAAGTGAGATTGCTTTGGCCTAACTTGAAATCTTGCACATACACAGACAGGAAACATTATATCTGGCCTTGATGCTGTGAGATACATGAGAGAGCCAATCATGGATCTATAATGATGCACATCCATATCCTCCCCCTCAAGATCTGCTGTGATCTGCTTGTGTGTTTCCATAGGTGTGCTGGCAGGTTTTGATTCTGAGAAACCAAACTTGGTTAGAATATCCTGCACATACTTGGATTGACATATGAAAATGCCATCTGACTTCTGTTTAACTTGGAGTCCAAGGAAGAAAGTAAGTTCCCCCATGGAACTCATTTTGAACCTTTGATGCATTAAATCCTCAAACTCCTTGCACATGTTGTTTCTTGTAGATCCAAAGATAATGTCATCAACATAGATTTGGACCAGCAAGATATCCTTCTTCTTTCTTTTGATAAATAGAGTCTTATCAATGACTCCTCTTTCAAAGTCATTTTCCAAGAGATAGGATGACAGAGTGTCATACCATGCTCTTGGAGCTTGATGTAGTCCATAAAGTGCTTTCTTTAATTTGTATACCATGTCTGGATAGCTTGGGTTTTCAAACCCTGGTGGTTGACAGACATATACTTCTTCTTCAATTGATCCATAGAGAAAAGCACTTTTTACATCCATTTGATAGACTTTGAAGTTCATGTAAGAAGCATAGGCTAGGAATAGTCTGATTGCTTCTATCCTAGCCACAGGTGCAAAAACTTCTTCATAATCTATACCCTCTTCTTGAGTATAGCCTTGAGCCACCAGCCTTGCTTTGTTCCTTATGACAATACCTCTTTCATCTCTCTTGTTTCTGAAAATCCACTTTGTGCCAATTGCTCTGTGACCTTTAGGAAGGTCTACGAGATCCCATACATCTTGTAGCTTGAACTGTAACAGTTCTTCTTGCATTGCTTCTATCCAGCTAGATTCTTTCATAGCATCATGTGCCTTTTTTAGGCTCAAGCTGGGATAGAAAACAAGAAAGGACTGTATGCTGTTGATCTTGCATTTCTTGAAGCCTGCTTTGATGTCTAGTCATCATAGGAGAAGAGATATCTCCTATTACCAGCTGTGGAGGATGATTCTTTTGAACTCTGGTGTTATGACTAGGTTCTTCATTCAGTCCAGCCTCTAGATTAGAGTCATGCAACTCAACTGAAGTGTTTTCAGATGCCACTTCTGATTCTTTATTTTCTTGAGTCTCCTCATCTCTAGTTTCTTCTTCACTCTGATTTGGTCCAGTAAATGATTCCTTTTTACAGTCTTCAACAGAATTCACTGTGGGTATGGGAAATATCACAGATTTAGATATACTTTCTGAGACTTGTGTGATCCCTGATCCTCCACATCCTGTTCCTGTAGAATCATCACTACTGAAACCAAAAGAATTAGTTAGTGAATCAATGTCAAATAGCCACTGAGGTCCAGATCCAACAGGATTTGGTGTGCTCTCATTGCATTTGACATTGTCACTTTCTTCAATTATTCTAGAAGAAGAGTTAAATATTCTGTAGGCCTTACTCTGAGATGAATATCCAACAAGAAATCCATCATCTGCTTTGCTATCAAACTTACCTAAGTGAGATTTGGTATTTAGAATTGTACAAGGACACCCAAAAGGTTTGAAGAAACCAATAAAAGGTTTTCTTTTATTTAAAAGCTCATATGGGGTCTTGTTCTTTTGCTTGACCACTAGAACTCTGTTTTGAACATAACAAGCAGTATTAACTGCTTCAGCCCAGAAGGTAATTGGCAATTTTGAATCAGCCAACAGAGATCTAGCAGCCTCTATTAGTGTTCTATTCCTCCTTTCAGCAATACCATTCTGTTGAGGAGTCCTAGGAGCACTATATTGCCTCTCAATACCTTTTTCTTCACAAAAGGTGTTTAGATCATGATTTTTAAACTCAGTTCCAT
This sequence comes from Arctium minus, assembly GCA_954870635.1. Taxonomy (NCBI): domain Eukaryota; kingdom Viridiplantae; phylum Streptophyta; class Magnoliopsida; order Asterales; family Asteraceae; genus Arctium; species Arctium minus. The sequence continues at coordinate 35,612,660 of OX941096.1, read as the reverse complement.
TATCTGATCTAATGACTTTTACTCTTTGATTAGTTTGGTTTTCAATTCTTAGAATAAAGGATTTGATAAGACCACTTGTTTCATCCTTAGTCCTTAGAAAATATACCCAAGTAAATCTGGAGTAATCATCAACAATAACCAAGCAGTAAGATTTCTTGCCTATACTCATAACATTTGTAGGACCAAACAGATCCATATGCAATAACTGGAGACAAGTAGAAACAGAATTTAACTCTTTGGTCTTATGAGAAGTTTTGTGTTGTTTGCCTTTAAGACAAGCAACACAATGATCATCACATGAAAAGACTTTTGAAGGTAACCCTCTTACAAGGTTATTTTTAACAAGATTGTTCATAGTCTTGAAATTCATGTGACACATCCTTCTGTGCCACAGAGAGGATTCATCTACAGAAGCTTTTGAAACAAGACAATTTAGAGATGAATCACTATCAACATTGTCCATATCAAGACAGTAAACATTGTCCTTCCTTGGAGTTCTAAGTAGTATCATGCTTTCATCAACTACCTTGAACCCTGGAGCAAGAATCATACACTCAGTATTTGTAAATAATATACTATGTTGTTTGTCACAAACCTGTGATACACTTAACAGGTTGTACTTTAATTGATCAACATAGTAGACATCCTCAAATGTCATCTTACCTTTGGTGACATTACCTTTTCCACTTATCTTACCACCAGTAAGATTGTCTCCAAATGCAACATGTCCTCCATTGATATGTTTGAAATCCTGAAGGCATGACATGTTGCCTGTCATGTGCCTAGAGCAACCACTATCAACATGCCAAATGCTCTTTCCCTTGAGCTGTTGGTTGACCTGCACATTAGATAAATCAATTAGTATGATTTAGGAACCCAAGCCAAAGTGGTCTTGGGTACCCCTTTCTCATCAAAATATTTGCATTCTTTCTTGACAAGATTTTTGAACTTTAACTCCTCATTCTTGGAGTACTTTGTTACAATAATAGGCTTGGAACTATGTTTGCTAGAATCAGTACTATTTTTAGAAGTACTAACTACCTTGGCAGCACTTGCATGCTTAGCAGCACTAGCTTTGTTAGAAGTAGTAACTGTGTTAGCAGCAGTAACTGTGTTGGCAGTATTAACTTTTGAAGAGGTATTAACAGTATTAGCAGCATTAATATTTTCAGCAGTACTAACACTGTTAGCAGTAGTAACTGTGTTAGCAGTACTAATATTGTTAGCAGTACTAATACTGTTAGTACTTCTAGGCACCCACATTTTGATACTTTCTTTTAAAATCTTTTTCTTTAAAGTGCCTTTACTTTCAACATATTTCTTTATCACATGTTTCTTTCCAACCTTCCTATAACCCCCAGATTTTTGCACAAATCTTTGAAAGTTCATCTGTTGGTTAATAGGGTTAAAGTAACAATACTTAGCCAAATGATTCAACTTGCCACATATAAAACAAGGTTTTGGTCTATTGATTTTATTCAGATCAACTCCTTGTTTCTGAGCCCATTTATTATTCCAGTTTCTTTGATTTCCTCTTTTTAAACCAGAATTTAGGCTCTTGGCTTTATTGCAATCACACTGTTCACAAGATCCAGGATTCACAACTGTGGTTTGTTTGTAATGGACCTTGTTATCATTTCCATTAGTCTTTTCTATCTCTTTGGACTTGATCAAGTGCTTTCCACATCCCTCATTGGTGATAATGTGATTTTCTTTAGGAATCTCACCACTCACAGTATTGTCCTTATCCTTGACAACTTCTTTCTCAGTTTTATCCTTAATAACCACTTCATCTAAGGGATCTATTTCAGTGGCTCCCTTAGGTAGATCCTTCCTATCCTTTGTTTCTAACAGCTCTGAACTAGGAGGGATGTAGTTGTTGTTATAGGGTGGTGGTGTGGTATTGTACCCTATACCTCTTCTCAGTTTATCATGAATCTGAGTTTGTAACAAAGAATCCATTGCTTTGGAAGCATTAGAAAACTTTTCTACATCAAGTTTGACTTTAGCTAGCTCTCCTCTTAGCTTTTCACTTTCTTCTTTAGATCTGGTCAGTTGAAGCTCTAAGTCATTCTTCTCCCACTTCCAGTAATTTGTGTCATAAGAGTGTTGAAGCTCATTAGCTTGAAAACCCTTAATCTTTTCTTCAAATCTCTCAGCAATCCTCACATAATCTTTTATGTCTTTTTCCAATCTCTTAAGGTCATCACTCATGTTCTGGTTGTGATCCCTATACCTTTTAACAGTGTTAATGCAATTTTGAGAGCAAAGATTGGAAGTTACCTCTGTAGGGAGACCAGACACCTCTGCCATTAGAGCTTGATTCTGAATAGCCTCTTCAGCTTGATCACTCCAATCAAACCCCATACCTTGTTGAGAGACAAGGGCTTGTGCAGAGTTTCTGTTGAAGCTTCCAGATTGAGCTTGTTGGTGGTTGTTATTCTGAGACATTCCACTTCTGCATTCTCTAGCAAAGTGTCCCTTTTGATGGCATTTGTAACATTCCACCTTGGACTTGTCAAATCCTGCTCCATCTTCTCTTCTTTGGGAGAAATTGTTCCTCCCAGTTCTTTTGATGAACTTTTTAACTCTCATGGATAGCATGGCCATCTGCCATTTAATATCCATCTCTTCAAGATCATCTGGATTGAGTTGTTCCAAGTCATCATTAATGAGAGAAGAGTTTCCATGACTTGCCAGAAAGGCCTCAAACACAGTTTCAGTGCCTTTCTCTTGGTTTGTTCCATTGGCAGTACTAACTGATTCAAGGTTGGAAGTAGAATCAGTTGATGCTGAAAGGAGTGCAGCATTGTGAACATACCCAGAAGGCCTCTTTTTAGCCTCTACCTCAGATTCAAAAACTCTTAGATCATTATAAAGATCATCAAGTTCCTTTTCTTCCAGTTGATCATTCTGTCTGAAAGATATAGTATACATGGTCCATTCATCACTCAAGGACCTTAGAAACTTTCTGTTCAGATCATCTTGATCAATTTGTACTCCCACTGTAGCTAGTTCACCAATAAGTTTGTTGAACCTGTCAAAAGTTTGAGTCATGGACTCATTCTTGGTTGACATAAAGTTCTCATATTGTTGCTTCAGAATAGCTTTCTGATTTCTCTTGGTACTTTTGGTACCAGAGAATCTCTTCTCCAGAGCATTCCAGAGCATCTCTGCATCAGTGCAGTTACAGAACTGATGTTGATATTCATTGGGAATAGCCAAGAGCAAGGTGCTCAAGGCTTTCATCTCTGTCTTTCTGATCTTTCTTTCTGCATCAGTTTTTGGTGGAGTTCTCTTTCCATCTGCACCAATCTTTCCTGCTTCAGAAGGACCATTCTCTATGATGTCCCACATAGAATAGTCAGTGAGGAGTATGTACTGCTTGATTCTGATCTTCCACATATCGAATTCATTGGGTCTAAGCATTGGAACCTTTAAGACCAAAGTACTGCTTGATTCTGCAAGATTTTCCATGATGAATAGTTGTTTCTGAGAAATCAGGCTTTGATACCACTTGTCAGGATCGAATTCTCAACAAGAATTAATTCTCAGAAACAATATCAAAGAAGTTTGCGGAATAACACTTTGATATTCAATGAAAAAGTAAATCAATACAGAAAATATGAATAACAAACTGTAAACTTGTATTTAATGCTTTGAAGTTACAAGATTACTCACTCAACCTCAATATTGATGAACAGGCTCACCAATACGAATTCTACTTCTCTAGAAATAGGATCTATGCCTTGAGGTTTGTTTTTCTCTCAAAAAGAATGAAAACCAAAAGTTATCTAACTATTCTAAACAATACAATATATATACTGAATACAAAGATAATTACAATAAATAAAATATCTTCAGTATATCTTCTATGTATATCTCTAAGCTTCCATGTATATCCTTTCATACGAATCTTCATCATATAAGCAGTATTAATCTTCAGCAGCATTAACTTCTTTCTAGCAGCATTAACTACTAAGCAGTACTAACCACTAGCAGTACTAACTAGCTAAGCAGTACTAACTTTGTTCAAGCAGCACTAACTTTGACTAGCAGTATTAACTAACTAGCAGTAGTAACACTCAGCAGTATTAACCTTTAAGTCTTCTAGCAGTATTAACTCTGAACCAGCAGCATTAACCATACTTGAGTTTTTCTTCATTTCCCAACATGAGCCAGAAGTAATAGTTTCAGTTAAGTGTAACACACTGTCAACTCAACAGCCACAATCTGCTCTTCCAACTGACACTTCTGTACCTGAGACTTCAACTCAAACCCCCCTCATGTTATTCAAACTGAAGATTCTGAAAGTGGATTTGTAGATCATGATCATGTTCAACCTGTATCTATTCCACTTCCTCATGAGCATCGCTGGACCAGAGAGCATCCATTACATCAAGTAATTGGAGATCTTAACAAGCCTGTACAAACGAGGTCAGTGACACTTAATCAATGTATGCATGACTCATTCCTCAGTAAGATTAAGCCAACGCGAGTATCTTAGGCTCTTGCTGATTCGGACTGGGTATCTGCTATGCAAGAAGAGATCAATCAGTTTGAAGCCCTAAAGGTTTGGAGATTAGTTCCAAAACCAGAAGGTAAAAATGTGATAGGAACTAAATGGGTATTCAAGAATAAAAAGGATGAAGATGGTATCGTCATAAGAAACAAAGCTAGACTTGTTGCCAAAGGCTACCGGCAAGAGGAAGGCATCGACTATGATGAGACGTATGCTCTAGTAGCGCGTATAGAGGCAATCCGCATGTTTCTAGCCTACACAGCTCATAAGAATTTCACAGTCTTTCAGATGGATGTGAAAACAGCCTTTCTGAATGGCATTCTTAAAGAGGAAGTATACGTGTCTCAACCAGAAGGGTTCGTCAATCCAGAGAAGCCAGATCACGTCTACATCTTGGACAAAGCCCTGTATGGTTTAAAACAAGCCCCTCGAGCATGGTATGATGTTTTATATAAATTTTTGGTCAAGTCCGGTTTTTCTAAAGGTAAGGTTGATACCACTTTATTCATCAAAAAGGAAAAAGCTGATATTATTCTTATTCAGATTTATGTTGATGATATAATATTTGGTTCTACAAATCCAAAATTTTGCAAAAACTTTTCTAACCTCATGGTGTCACGTTTTCAAATGAGTATGATGGGAGAGATTAATTTCTTTCTCGGATTACAAGTTAAACAATTTTCTACGGGGATTTTCATTAACCAATCTAAGTACATTTTGGACATTCTTCGGAAGTACATAATGGAAAATTGTAAACCAATTGGAACCCCTATGGCACCAGGTACTAAGATCAGCACTGATCCTTCGGGTAAAAGTGTTGATGTTAGAACTTATAGAGGTATGATAGGTTCATTAATTTATCTTACATCCAGTAGACCAGATATTATGTTTTCAACATGCTTATGTTCTAGATATAAGGCTGCTCCGAAAGAATCCCATTTGGCTGCTGTCAAACGGATCTTTAGATATCTGAAGGGGACTGCAGACCTTGGTCTGTGGTATCCTAAGGATACTGGGTTTCAACTGACTGCCTATTCAGATGCAGATCATGCAGGTTGCATATTGGATAGAAAGAGTACTTCTGGTCACGTTCAATTTCTTGGAGACAAGCTCGTTAGCTGGGCATCAAAGAAACAATTATGCGTTTCCACATCCATTGCTGAAGCAGAGTACGTAGCTGCTGCTAGTTGCTGCTCTCAAGTTCTGTGGATGCGAACACAGCTAAGAGACTATGGATTCAAGTTTGATAAAATTCCAATTTATTGTGACTCGAAGAGTGCAATCGCGATATCTGCTAATCCTGTCCAGCATACGAAAACCAAACACATTGACGTCAGGTATCATTTTATAAAAGATAATGTCGAAAAAGGAACAATTGAACTTTATATTGTAAAAACAGATTATCAGCTTGCATATTTATTTACCAAACCATTTGATGAAAAGAGATTTAATTTTCTTGTCTCTAAGCTTGGTATGTTAAATCTTAAGACATAATCGGTTGTTACCTAATAAAGTTACATATTGTTTATTTTTCATCATTTTTCTTTATCATTATGTTTGAAGGATATCTGCACTTTAAATGTTTGCTCATGATCTCAGGGGGAGTAAGATAAGATTAAAGATGAATCATTATTCTTTTGAGGGGGAGCATAACTAATTTCTGCATTTTACTTAAATGATTAATTTTTGTGATGCATGATTTTAGGGGGAGCTTATGAAAATGAGTAAGACTATGTTTTCTGATTATTTCTAATCAGAACTCGTACTTTAATCGTTTTACTGCTTTACGTCTTTTATTTCAAATAAATTTTGTGAATAAATTTTTGACTAGACTTTGAGACTTATGCAGGATGAGAGAAGATGACACGATCATATCTTAATGACTTCATCTTGACATCATGAGATTTAAGATTGTGCTAACAGGTAAATTTCTTATCTTAATCTCAAATATATCTGAAAGAAGGACAATTTTCAGATATAGAAAACATGTTCTGAAATGTTCAAACCTCTTCACGAATTTTAAACAGATTTTATAATTTGGAAGTGTGATTTTAAATGTTTTCATTTTATTTTTGTGCTTAATTGATAAACAAACCGTTGGTTTCCAAAGATTAATATTTGTGTATTGTCTTTTCTTTATACTTTCAAGTATTCACACACACCGGTTTGAATTTTTTATTCAAAATGTTCTTACCATGTCTCTAAATTGAAATAGTTTTTCTTCGATGGTAAGACATCCCGTTTGTACTTCAAAGAATTTTGAGCGTTATTTCATTTCTAAACGTTCATTTCAACAATATCCGTTATTCTTGACCATAAGCCTTGATTATTATATCATTCATTTCTGATCATTTTCATACAATGTCAGATTTTTCAAACAAGTCTCTTGCATTCATGTTCATTCATTCAATATACTTGTTTGAAAATACTTCAATGTTTAAAAATGCTCATATCTTCATGATTATATTTTGAGCATACATTCATCTGACATTTGTATTATTGAGCTTTAACTGATAAAGTTAAATCATTTTGAGCAACATTTTGCTTTCATAGGATTACATGGGTTCTTTGTGCTAGGACTTAAATGAAACTTCTATGATGTCACGTTAACCAGTGATTTCTACCTAAGAAGTTAATCCTTTAGTGATTGAGTGTGAGGAGTCTAAAATAAATGAGTGTGGGTTGTGTGATGAGGTAAAATGTAAATGAGAGTTTGGTTAGTAGTGAGCTTAATGATTAAAAGAAAGAGGGTGTGAGATCAGAGGAAAAGAATATCAAACTCTGCACCAACTACTTTCTGAGCCGGGCAGTCACATTACTAGCGTTTCACAATTCTTTGGTGAACGTTATTGAAACAGGCAAATAGCCCATGCCAACTCTTGCTAAAACCCCACAAGCCACTCATTTTCTTCTCAAAAAGAAAATGTTTCACATTTTCAAGGGGATGCAACACATATGCTATCTGGTTTTCATTTGGAAAATCTAGATATTGAAAAAGAAGGAAGTCTGCCCTACCTTCGCACTTCAATCCTGCACATTGAGTCTGTGTTTATCTACTGTTGTCTCAGTGGTTTACACAACTTTGAGCCTTATTGAAAAGCAATCATCGTGCTTAATTCTTTCTACACAAGCACGAACACACAAGGAATTTGTTTCTTTGTCATAACATTCATAGAAATTTCCTTTGTGGTGTTTCGATGATTGGATGGAAGCCCTGGGGGAGTGAACATCAAAAAGCTCCTTTATATTGTGTATTCGTTACACACAGTGACTTCGTGTTACTGACAGGCATTTTAACTGATTCATTTGTTGATTCAGGAGTTACATATTCTTATTTTTGTCTAGATTTGAAAAGATCTGGATGATTACTTGGTTATGGATCACAGAATCAGAGGCTCTTGGACAGATCAGAATGGTCAAGGACATTTCTTTGAAGAAAAGTTTTGATGATATAGATGCTCAAATCATCAAAAAAGGGGAGATGATATCAAGAAATGTTAAAGTTTTGTAGTTTGGGGGAGATGGTATCAAGAAATGATAAAGTTTTGAGAGATGATTTTCAGAAATGTCCAAGTCAGAAAAGTTCAAAGTAAAGATTTGAAGAAGATCAAAGAATTTCTGAAGATGTGCTGATTTTGAGGAAATTTTTCTTTGAAGATTATTTGCTAAAGCAATTTGAGCTGTTTCTGAAGATAATTTCTTTCCAAAGTCTGAAAGTATCTTGTGAAAGTTTTGGGGAGATTGTTAATCGTTTGAAGACAGTTTTCGAAAGAATACCGTTAAAGAAAAGAGGAGATTGTACTGACAGAGATTAAAAGAGAAGACTGAATTGCTATATCTTTCAACAGTGATCTTGAATCCAAAGGGGGAGATTGTTAGAGCATAAATATGTTGGATACAAGATCAAGAAGACTGAAGGTTAAAGTTCAAGAAAGTCAAAGCTGAAGAAAGTCAACTTTCATCAAAGTCAAAGTCTTTTGTAATAAAAGTCAATGTATTGTATTTGTATTTTGTTTTTCTTTGTAATTAGTTGTAGGTATAAATAGGTTTCCTTGCTTTGTAATCAGTAGCAACAAACAGAAGTGGTATTCAGTTGTATTTTAGAGAGAGAATACATTTAGAGAGAGAGAGAGAGTTCTAGAGAGAGAAAGTTGTATTCTTGAATTTGAAAGTGAAATCAAACAGGTAATTGGATCAATCTTGTTTGTTTTTATTAATTGTTTGTGATTAGAAACTAGATTTCAGGGACACACAAAGGTGTCAGAACAATTTAAAGCCTTAGAGCAGCATTACCACTCTACTTTCAAAGAGATCCTAGCGGTTAAAAGATGAATAGAAAACTTCCAATTCCATCTTATCGGTCACTATTCCAAATTGAGAATGGATGTCATCTTTCCCGTGCATGCTCCAATTCAAGAGAAAGATGCTTCTCGAGGCACAACTTTTAAGGTGGGCAAATTGGTTCTCACAGTGGAAGTTTATAGTAAAACACATCAAAGGGTCAGAAAATATTCTCGCATATTTTCTGTCAAGGCCAAAGCACTATAAATATAGTGGTCCTAAAAGTGTTCCCCAACACATGGTTATCCTATTGGTGTTTGCTATGGATAAGGCCAACTCCAGCTCCTCTACTTCCCAAGAAACCTCTCACACAACAGCCCAAGATCTCCCGGAGGAGGTAACATAAGTCATTGTTGACTTAACCTTGAGTCGAAGGTCCCCACTAAATTGGAAGACGTGCTATAACGTCGTCCTTGCAAAACATGGTCCCTTCATAAAAAACTACATGTTTCATCCCGATTGCCCTTTTCTTAACATTTTCCAAGTCCATTAATTGTTCAGGCTTCCCAAAGAAGCACTCTGCTTCTTCTGGTACCTCTTCGTAACCCATACCATCGCCATATATTTCAACGCATGCAAACTGTTAAACATACATGTTCCAGTGTCAGTTTGAAAACGTCCCACCTGAACAAAAGAATTTGTTCACCGTTCTCCAATTGTTTCTTCCAGTCCATCAATGGGTACAACAACTGCATGTAAGTCACAAAACTTATGTGTTAATCAGCTTCAAAAGACCCTGTTCCTTTCTACCCAGAAATACTCTCAGTAACAAGCAGTCGTTGATTTACCATTTCCCCACGACCTTTATTCACACTTGGCATGATGTCAATCCGGCCAGCAGATCCTTCAAAGTTAATCATACCCAGAGAATCTTGGAAATACGCAAAGATTTGGCATCTGCAAACAATGTGGCTCCTCACAACATCCCAACACAGGTGATGGAAGGAAGAGAAATATGGCCAGAAAGACACCCTGATGCGGCATTGTGGAAAAAAACGCTCAATCAATGGTTCAACACCCACCTTGCCCGATCCATTGATTCCCATGAATATGAATTTAACATATCTAACAACGAAGATGACTATGTTTTCCTCGATGATGAACCCTACGATCCATATGAAGACGACCCGTCGCACCCAGATTCGCATTAGAAATAAAAAGCATCAGTTTGAAATAAAGTTAATGCGTGCTTGTACTTTTCCTTATTACTAAGGTTTTAGTAGTATGAAATAATGATGTAAAAATTATGGAAGCATGAAATCACTTTTCTGGTGATGTAAGCGCTTACCTCATTTACTAGAATTATTAATTTCTTATGTAATGCTTACGTCATGCTTGTGTGTGAGGACCTTTTCATTGTCTATAAAAGGAAGGCCTCCCTCTCATTTGTAAGGCATCCCTTGAAAGTAATAAAATACTCTTTCATAATTCTCTCTCTCTCTCTCTACAATTCTCTCTTTACAAATCCTTTAGTTTTATCAATAGTTCCTTCCTCCCAGTCCACCAGTCCTTCACCCTAAGTCCTCTAGTCCGTCACCCTAATATTATAAAATAGATAATATGACGTTTTATTTATAAGAATATCCTAAAAAACTTGTTACGACACCCAATTAAAAACGTCGTATAAACTTATTACAACGCCATTAGATAAGACACATTAGTTTTTTGTCATATAAATTAAGTCTTATCAAGCAGTCTATTAGAATGGTTATAAATTTTTTGTGACCTATAAACCCAACATAGTTGTAGTGTTAATTATCTCATTCATTTGTCATTCTGAAATGAATTATCATACAAACGGTGAGTAAAATTCACAAATGGGAAACCCTACAAATAATTGTCACTTTTTGGTTTTTTTACTGTGCTTCACATAGGAAAACATTTACTAAAATTTCACATACGAAACATCTCCAAATCATTTTTTGATTTCTTATGTGTTTCACTGATGATACATTACTGTTTTCCCCAAATGTATGCAATTCAATCAAGATGATCAAACAAAACCGATGCCAATGCCATATGATATATTTCAATCTCACAGTTTACAATTCGTATACAACTCTCTCTCTCTCTCTCTCTTTGACAATATTTCTCTCTCTAAAACAATCTGCAATTAGAAATCTCTCTTTTTTTTTCTCTAAACACATTAAAAAGGAAAATACTATTTATACCTACATGCTTTACAAAGACAAAACACAAACTAACTAAACTAACACTTTCACTTTTCTCCTTTTGAGCTTTGACTTTGACTTTAGCATTTGAAGGCTTTGACTTGGGCTTTAACTTTCAATTCAAATGATCTTGGATCCAACATTTATGCACTAACAATCTCCCCCTTGGATTCAAAATCATCTTCAAAAAGAAATTCAACAGTAATGAACAATCTCCCCCTTGTAAATAATCTTTAACAAAATACAATCTTCCTCTTTCCGTTTCTGCTAAACGATTCTCATATGAAAATCAATCTCCCCATTTGAGTAAATTTGTTCAAAGTCAATCTTCCTTTTCTTTGAAGTGTCCTCAAATTTTCAGCAATCTCCCCCAAAGTCGGTGATTATCTTCTACAATAATTTTAACAATCTTCCCCAAGGTTATGAAAACTTCTTTCAGACTTCAGAAAAGAAACATCAAATAATCTTCACAGAAAATTCAACAAATTTCATCAATCTTTCAGAATTCTTTGAAATTAAACTTTCCCCATATATCTGAAATTAAACTTTCAAACTTCTGTCATCTCATGATTACTATCTCCAAAACTTCTTTGTCATTTCTTGAATGTCTCCCCCTTTTGATGATGTGAAGCATAGAAATCATCAAAACTTTCTTCAAGAAATGTCATAAACCATTTTATGACCTCTGTTCTGTCCTCATAAAATTCCGAACCATCCATCAATTCATCCGAATCTTTTCAAATTCAGACAAATAAGAGTGTAAACCTGAATCAACAAATGAATCAGTTAAGATGCCTGTAACCAGCACGAAGCTACTTAGTACAACGAATGTACTGTACAAGGAGTTTTATTGATGTTCACTACCCAGGTCATCCATTCAATCATCGAATAACACAAGGTAATTCTATGAACGTTTTGGCAAAAAAACAAATTATGTGTGTGTATGTGCTTGTGTATGAAAGAATTTAACCATTTCGTGCTATAAAAAGACTAAAAATGTGTAAACCATTGAGACAACAATAGTAATACACGGACTCAATTATGCATGATTGAAATGCGAAGGTGGGGCAACTTTCTTTCTTTTTCAATATCTACATCTTCCAAATGAAGATAAGATAGATTATGTGTTGCGTGCCCAAGAAAACATGAAACATCTTTTTGTTGAGAAAAACATGAGTAGGTGGTGGGGTTTAATTCAAGAGTTGGCATGGGCTAGTGCCTGTTTCAATGAAGGTCACTAAAAATGTGAACCAACAGTAGATGTGGTTGCCCGACTCAGAAAAAATTTGGTGTAGAGTTATGATATTCTTTTAACTCTATTCTCACACCCTCTTTCTTTTAACCATTTAAGCTCACTTCTAACCAAACACTCTTTTCATTTTAGCTCATCACACAAACCACACTCTAATATTAACCCCTCGCCTCTCGATCACTGAAGGATAACTTCTTAGGTAGGAAACACCGGTTATCGTGAATCCATAGAAGTTATATTAGGCTCTCACACTATCCTGTTGGTCCCGAAGGTGCTTAACAAGTTTGTAGAAGGGGGGGGGTTGAATACAAACAAAACATTTAAAGTTTAATAAAATGAATATGTGTTACAGGAATGTCAAGTCAAGGTTGAGTAAGAGAATGATGACTCTTGAATACAACAGTTCAAGACCCGCACTTCAATGATCAAAAGACTTTACTCCTAAGCTGAATGATATTGTACTCCTAGATACATATCTGAGAAGATCAACATTCAAGGGGGAGTACATATTTGTCTGAAATTTTATGCATCCGACAGATATGATGATCAACATTTGAGGGGGAGTTAATGCTTATATTTTACTCTGATAATTTTTCTGATGCATAATTTCAAAGGGAGTAAAGAACAATGACTTCTGATTACTTCAGATCAGAACTCGTATTTTATTTGTTTTACTGCTTTATGTCTTTTAATTTCTGTGAATAAAGTTGATTTGACATGACTTTAAGACTTTTGCAGTTTGAGAGATGCTTACAAAATCATATCTTTATGACTTTAAGCTTGACTTCATGAGATGTAAGACTGCACGCAAAAGGTATAATTCTTTATCTTCATCTCATATATGGTTGAAAGATGGACAACTTTCAATCATAAGAAAACATGTTCTTAAATGTTCAAACCACTTCCCGATTCTTAAACAAATTTCATGAATTGGAAGTGTGATTTTTAAATGTTTTAAATTTTTATTTGCGCTTAAATGTTTAACAAACCGTCTGTTTCTAAAGATATATACTTGCATATTATCTTGTCTATATTCTTTCAAGTATTCACACACTTCGGTTTAATTTTTTGTTGAATAAGTTATCACCATGTCTCATATTGACGAAGTTTTCGATGGTGATACACCCCACTTGTACTTCAAAGAATTTTGAGCGTAATTTCATTTCATTTCGAAACGCTCATTTCAAGAATTTCTATATTTTTGTTTCGTATAGACAATATCCATTATTTTTTACCATAAGCCTTGATTGCTATATATCATTCTTTACTGATCATTTTCATACAATGTCATATTTTCAAACAAGTCTCTTGCATTCTTATTCATTCATTCAATTTACTTGTTTGAAATATCTCCAATGTTTAAAATGCTCATATCATCATGATTATTTTCTGAGCATACAAACATCGGACTTGTATTTGTGCTTTAACTGATAAAGTTAAATCATCTGAGCAACAATATGCTTTCTAGGAAAACATGGGATCAGTGTGCTAGGACTTACAAGAAACTTCAATGGATTCACGTTAACTAGTGTTTCCTACCCAAGAAGTTAATCCTTAGTGATTGAGTGTGAGAAGTCTAAAAGAAATGAGTGTGGGTTGTGCGTTAAGGTAAAATGGAAAAGAGATTTGGTTAGATGTGAGCTTAAATGATAAAAAGAAAAAGGGTGTGCGATCAGAGTAAAAGAATATCAAACTCTGCACCAACTACTTTCTGAGTCGGGCAGCCACATTACTAGTGTTTCACAATTCTTTGGTGAACGTTATTGAAACAGGCAAATAGCCCATGCCAACTCTTGCTAAAACCCCACCAGCCACTCATTTTCTTCTTAACAAGAAAATGTTTCATTTTTCAAAGGGGAAGCAACACATTTACTATCTGATTTTCATTTAGAAAATCTGGATATTGAAACAGAAGGAAGTCTGCCCCACCTTCGCACTTTGTTGATCCCAGTTGTGATGTTCTTTAACTTGATTTAACCTTTTACTACACACAGATTAAATAAATAGAGTGCGAAAGCGTTTAATACGTGTAGAAAAGATTGAACATGCAAGGTAGTAAACACACAAGTACTTAATGAACAGGAAGTAAAGTATCACAAGAAAGTTACTCAAAGAACTGTTTCATTGATTACTCAAGAACACCAAGAACACGTACTTGTGTGTGCAAAAATGCTCAAGGATTATATAGACTACTATGTTGTGTGTGCTCTCATGTAATGTGCTCTAAGGTGGTGCTCCTTAATATAACAGAAGGATGCACCCCTTAGTACAAGACAGAAACTGACATTCCATAAATTGAATGCCACTTGTAAAGTAAACATCGTGGGACGCCCATTACTTTGATCTTGAGGATCTTCGTACAGCAGGTCTCACGTGCTTGGCACGTGGTCTTGTCTTGAACTCTTAGAAAAGCTTCATTGATCTCCAGAGGTTAACCTTCACAGAGGCTCGGTGAGTGATCACAGAGGCTCTGTGATCTGAGTATCATGTTTGTCTTCTGGTAGATCTTCTGCTGAGTAACCTATGAGCTTTGGTTCCTTCTGTGGTGTACTTGAGTGTTCAGCGGCAGACTTCTGCGATTCCCATACTTAGCCTATTTTTCAATACTTCTATACATGTGAGTGGAGCTAACAATCTCCCCCTAAGTATTGAGAAATAAAAATTTGGAATTTAGAACGATGGCTAAGCTAGAAGAAAAAGAGGGGAAAGGAACTCAACCTCTGAAAAGTGATATTCATTCGTAAAAGAAAATTGCCAAAAGGCAATTACATTAAGCATCGAAATACATGAATGAACAACAAAAGATTACAGAAGTCATTGAGGAAAATCATTTATCGGGTTGGTAAAGCTTTCAGCTAGAGTTTTTCTCATCGATAGAATGAGTTCCCTGTACTTCAGTTGTGCATCAATCTGTCCGATCATTGTCTCTGCAGGTCCTGCTTGCACAAACTCAGAGCCTTTCTTCCTCATAATCGTATTCTTTATCTTCTGCAGAGTATTGTTTGAATACTTGTGACTTTGATTTGGCTGATACATCCTTTTAAGCCCATCATCGTCTCTGTAGATGAATCCGAATTCAGGCTCTGTGATTAAGGAGTTGGAAGAAACGTTCTCGATTCCGGGGAATTGGCCATGAGGTTTGGTGATCGACAACTTCTCGACTCCGAGTTGTAGAGCTACCTCGAAGTCCATTTTGCTGTGATATTTTACATGTTCGCGCATCACTTCCTTGATCTTGCCATTCGCTATCATGTACTCCTTACGCTTTTCAAGTCTTTGCTCTGTGAAGGCATGTGGTTGAGGAAGATCGTAGGCACAGAGGTTCTTCATGTCTGCATCTGTGAACATGTATTGCTTCCCATCTTTTCTCTTAACTAAGTATTTTGCATACATGATTGACTTGTTGGCGAAGGAGTACAGACAGATCCTCATCACGATTTTGATATCTTCTGTGGAAAACACTTCATCCCTTTCTAGTGCAGTTTGCTCGAAGCGTCTTCTGATGTCTTCTTTGATTAAGGGATGCAGATTTGGTGCTAAGAAGACAGCTTCGGGATCTGCGCTGTAAAGATAGGTATGAATGTTCTCTTGAAATTTAAGTTCTTTCGGTGGAGGCCTTGGGATTGGAACTCTCATGGCGTCCATCGATTGAACTATCTCTTTTACTCTGTCCTCTTGACGTTTCTGCTCTGAGTTCTTCTCTGAGGACTGTTTCTTTCGTGGAGAGGTCTCTGAAGTATCTGCAGCATTTACTGGATCAAGGCTTTGAAACTGTACGATGGGTGTGGGTGCAGTAGGCATAAGTTCAGGACTTGATGGTTCTACAAACTTTGCAAGTCCTTCTGCGATCTTTTCAGGACTTGATGGTTCCCTTTCTGAGACCCTGCAGAGGTTGTTCCTTGGACAATTGAAATCGGTATTGGGTCCTCAGAGGCACAGGGCGTGAGATTTTGTGTTTTGTGTGCCTCTGAAGATGTTCTTTGTAAGGGTAGGGCTTGAAGAGGAGTAGCTGAGATGACAGGTGCTTTTAATGTTAATGCCTTCTCCCCCTCATGATGGCCAGGGCCAGAGGTATCTGGGTCCTGATCATCATGGTGAGCCCTTTTCTGTGAGGCCTCCGCTTGGCAAGAGGCAAGGGCATTTCTCTTCTTCCTCTTGCAGAGGTGGTCATCAGCATGTTTGTTGATCTTCTGTAGGGCGTCCTCTGCAGCCAATGATAGGGCGTTTATTTCCACATCAGACTTGAACCGAAATGTGGCTACGGTTTTCTTCAAGTCTGCTGCTACCTTCTTTCCTTGGTCGATGAAGTCGGATCGAAGGAGGTTTTGGTTTTGCAGAAACTGATTTCCCATGGCTTCCAAATCAGCTTTCGTTGCAAACGCAGAGGAGTCTGGTGCAGAGGTTGATGCCTGTGTGTGAAAGGGGACCATAACACTGCGAGTTATATTCTTTATTTCCTCTCTGAGCCTGGTCATTTCGTTCACTCCAGTCTGAACTCCTTGCGTAGCATATTTTGGGAACTCTTATGTGCAAAGATCCCCTACAATTTGTATCTGATTGGAGTGTGTGATGATGGTTTGACCGCAGGCTTGAAGGTCGGCTCTGGTCGCACACTTTGTATTGAGGGCTTGCAGAGCTTTAGTATTGGCCTTCAGGGCCACTACAAGGGTTTGAGAGTTGGCTTGGGACTCTCTGGAGATAGATCTTTGCAACTCGTTAAGTTTTTGGAGCACCGTGTCAGCAAAGGCTTTAAACTCGCCCTTTGTGACATAGATGTCCGGGGTAACCTCTGGAACAACAGATGTGCCAGATTTGGCCAACGAGTCTTTGGAACCTTCAGAGCCTGTTTTTATGTTGAGCTCTGGAGGATTTCCTTCCAATCCTCGATGTTCCACAGAGGAAGCATCTATGGAAGTTCTGTCAACATGTTCTTTGGGGGAGGGTTCAGAGACTCCCTTAAGATCGATGTTGAATGGATCCTGTGGTTGTTCTAGAGCCACAGAATCATCGTGTGCTTTCACCACCAACTCTGAGGTGGTTTGGGTGTCACTCTTGTGTGTGACAGAGGTAACGAATACCTCTGTGTGTGGAAGAGATGTGTCCTGGGGCGAATGGACACGCAGAGCAACACTCTCACCCTTTTGAGAGGGTGAGGTGGTTTTGGTTTCCCCGAATGGTGGCACAGAAGATGAAGGAATATCCTCTGTCCGGGTGGCTTAGGTAGGGTTCGGACTGTGCGGTCCTGTTTCAATACCCCTCTGCGCTAGAACTATAGGGGTAGAAGTGTGGGTTGCACTGGGAGTTGGTTTTGGTGGTGTGCCAAAGGCATCCTTTGTTTCCCTCTCCTCCAACGATTTTTTACTTGGTTCTTCTTCTTCATCTTCGCTATGTGACCTTCCTGTCACATCATCGATTTCCATTTCCATGGTTTCTCCTAGTCCGCCAGAGTATTGGAGAGAGACCTCTCGTGCTATTGCAGAGGCTACTTGGATTGGGCTCTGAGGTTTATCCTTAGGGGACTCTTCAAGGACTAGGATTCTTCTTGCCTTCTGCAGGGGCTTTGTCTGACCCTCTGCAGGTTCGGTTCTTGCAGCAAGGTATTCATCCAGATCTGTCCTTTTCTGTTTGAGGGCTTCCAATATTTGTTCTTTTTCGGCAAGTGTCCTCAATTTTCTTTTCTTTTTCTCAGAGACTCTGATCTCTGCAGTTTCTTCTGTGGCTTTCTCTTCAGCTGCCAAGGATTTCGGAGTCTCTACCTCTGCGACTCTCTTTTTCTTGTTTTTCTTTTTCGTCTTTCTCACACTCCCCTTCCCTCTAACTAATGGGTTCTATTTCTCATTCACTTTAGCCTCAGCGGCTTCAACTTCTGTTTGTACTCCCTCGTCTCTCAAGTAAACTACAATGTCTCCTACTTTGAATCCTATGCGAGGGGGGTTACAGGACATGGTTCTGGTGTCCTGTTCCCTCGTATGTATTTCCTAACACCCTCTTTACTACCTAAATAAATCAACATCTTTGTTGACAGAGGTCTGGCTTCTGGATATCCTGTTTTGATGGTGGTGGGTTTATGAGATTTCATCTCATAGAGTTTGATTGTCTTATCCTCTGCTGGTAGCTTTCCTTCTCCTATCAAGTCATCGCCTAGAAGCAGTCCTAGGAAACGTCCAAACACAATGTTCTTTGGTTCTGTCCCTCTGTCTTGGTCCTGATGTTTGGAAATCACAGCATTTTGGATCTCCCTGAAAATTAGTCCAGCGTAGTCCAGTGGGAGATCGTAGTAAATCCCATACATTATAGCAAAAATTGTATGGCTTGATTGATCCGGGCTTCCAACCTTCGATGTTAGGCAACGGTTCAGAATAGAGAAAAGTACGTTCCACAGAGGGGGTAGATTCTGTCATCTAAACTTTGTTCTTTTGGAGATTGGAACTGCGTAGCCAATGAACCTTAGAAACTCTAGTATCTCTTCCTCTGTGGGCTCCTCCTACGATTGATCCCTAAGTCCATAATTTTTACAGTTGATGGATGGGTTGCATAGCCAATGATGCAGTGTCCATATTTGTCCATCTTGGCATGGCGGGCACTTAGCCAAAACTGTTGGATGTAGGATTCTGGAATGTCATCTCGTTTCAACGTTAGGGCTCTAACCAGGAAATGATTCTTGAGGAGTTGAATCAATGGTGCAGCTTCAGTGGGAAAACCAGAGGGATTGAGGGTGACAAAATGGTTGTTTGGTTTATTGTTCATTTAGGTCAAGTGATAGTGATGCCTGGTGAAGGATGACATTTTTCTGGTAAGCACATGTTCTTGGTCGACGGAGTCTGAATCAGCCTTTTGAGCCATCGAGTGATGAGAGTAGATTGATTTCTTGGATCCATTAGAGTTCCTGGAGGAAGATGAGGGAGAAGCCATGGAAAGAAATGGAGAATGAGAATTCTTTGCAAAGAGATTCTTGAAGGAGAGAAGATAGTAGGTAAAAAGAAATTTGGGGTATGAGAGGGGTTTATATATATGAAGAGAGAGGGTAAAAAGAATGAGCGGTAAAAGATAAAATTTTCAAATCCGTGATGAGTGGTAACGGATAAGAAGCCGTTTTAAAAAAACGACGGTACAATTTACGAACCAATCAAATATTGCCACGTCAGATGATGGCGGTGCATTATCTAGGACGTACGCCACCCTATTCTCACGCGCCTGGCATTTTCTATTCTCACGTGACAGTGAGTTTCAAAAAATAACCCGCAGCACATGACCTTAATTTCTCAAGTGATGGGAATGACAGAAGCTCTGTGGGTAAGAGACTTCTAAGGTCATATGCAAGGTTATCAGAAGAGCTTTTTAAGAGGGAGAAAAGTATGATGAAATGATCGAGTTCCTTTTAAAGTGCATTTGGTCAAGCACCCTCAGTTTAGAGGTGCAGAGACTCTGTGATAGATCACAGAGGCTCTGTGGTCGACCTCAGAGGTTCTCAGACCAAAAATTTCCTTTTTAGGAAAGATTTTCAAAGATTTGATCATTTCAAAGTTTTGACAGAAAAATTAGTACAAAGCGTGATCTTTCTGAGGGCATAGTGCTCGAGAAAGAGTTTTGACCCTTGGTTCAGATGGACTAACCTCACTCTGTAGTCTGTTGCGCAAAACTGTCTTGCTCCCCCTTGACTAGTCACGATTGGTTTTTGATGGTTCGTTCTGCTCCCCCTTCAACTATGCTTGGATCATATAAAGATAAGGTTTGCACAAGACATAGATTCGCAGAAGAATAGTATAATAAAGAAATCCGAAGAGAGTATTTACAAACAAGAAATAAGTTACATGCAAATGTGTACAACAGAGGCTCTGTGCAGGGGTACAGAGGCTCTGTGGTCAACTCATGTTGAGCATACCAATTTTGCCAACTAGAAAAGTGAATCTTTTCTCATCCAATGACTTTGTGAAAAGGTCGGCAAATTGATAGTCTGTGGGCACAAAGTACATCTCTATTGTCCCATGCTCCACATGATGTTTCAGAAAGTGATACCTGATATCGATATGTTTGGTCTTAGAGTGCTGCACAGGATTGGCAGAGATCGCAATGGCACTTTTGGAGTCACAGAGGATGGGGATTTTTTCGATATCAAATCCATAGTCTCTAAGTTGGGTCCTCATCCACAGAACTTGTGAACAGCAACTTGCAGCAGCAACATATTCTGCTTCTGCCGTAGAGGTCGAAACACAGTTCTGTTTCTTGGAAGTCCAACTTACCAGTTTCCCTCCTAGGAATTGGCAACTCCCAGAAGTACTCTTCCTGTCGAGCTTGCATCCTCCGTAATCTGAGTCTGTATAAGCCATGAGATCAAAGCCAGAGTTCTCCGGATACCAGAGACCAAGATTTTTGGTCCCTTTTAGGTATCTGAAGATCCTCTTGACAGCATGAAGATGAGATTCTTTGGGGTTAGCTTGAAATCTTGCACATAGACATGTGGCAAACATTATATCAGGTCTACTCGCGGTTAAGTACATCAGAGATCCTATCATTCCTCTGTAGAGTGTACCCTCCACCGATTTGCCCTCTGGATCTGCATGGAGCTTGGATCCAGTGACCATAGGAGTTTTCATTGGTGAAGAGTCAGAGAGCTTATATTTTTCAAGTATGTCAGAGACATATTTTGATTGATTTATGAAAATACCCTCTGTGGTTTGTTTGACTTGCAATCCTAAGAAGAATGTGAGTTCTCCCATCATGCTCATCTCAAACTCACTTTTCATCAATGATTCGAACTTTTTGCAATATAAATCATTTGTAGACCCAAAAATAATGTCATCAACATAAATTTGTACAAGCAGAATCTCACCTTTTCTTTTCTTATAGAATAAAGTCGTATCAGTAGTACCTCTTTCGAAACCGTTTGCAAGGAGGAAATTTGAAAGTCTATCGTACCATGCTCTGGGGGCTTGTTTTAGTCCATACAGAGCCTTTTCCAGAAAGTAGACGTGATTTGGGTACTTAGAGTTCTCAAACCCTGGTGGTTGTTGGACATATACTTCTTCTTCAATCTGCCCATTTATAAAGGCTGACTTGACATCCATTTGATATACTTTGAAACCTCTGTGGGCTGCGAAGGCAAGAAAGATTCTTATTGCTTCGAGTCGTGCCACAGGGGCAAAGGTTTCTTCATAGTCAACGCCTTCCTCTTGACAGTATCCTTTGGCCACCAGTCTTGCTTTGTTTCTGATCACCACACCGTCTTCATCCTTTTTGTTCCTGAAGACCCATTTGGTCCCGATTGCGGTTTTGCCTTTCGGCAGAGGCACTAGGGTCCATACTTCGTTTCTTTCAAACTGCAGAAGCTCATCTTGCATAGCTTCTACCCAGTTTGGGTCTTTAAGAGCTTCAGATATCTTTTTGGGTTCGATGATACTCACAAAATTTGTATAGTAACAAAATTTTGCAGTACTCGATCGAGTTTGGACCTTGTCAAAAGCGTCACCAATAATTTGGCTCTGTGGGTGACTTCCGGTCCATTTGATCATTCTAGGCAGGTGATCATTTCAAACTTCTGTGGTTAGCTCAAGAGCATGTTCACCTTGATTTAGATCATTCTCTGTTGAGAGGAATTGATCATTCGTACTTGCCACAGGACTTGGTTGTTCATCATGAATTGAGGTGGAGACCTCTGCGGATTCTTGATCTGGTGTTGACCCTTTAGAAAGATTTTGAAGATGACCATGATTTTGACTGAGCTTGGGGCCTTGATTCGCATTGTCCTCTGAGTGCTCCCCCTCGATGGTTGCACCTGCAGCATTACTGGAAGAGGGTGAAGCATTGCTAGGACCAGTTAGAGAAGTACCTGTTTGGTCCTTAGAGGGTTCGGCTTCAGAGGCTTTGTGCTCACCTTCAGAGGGTCCAACATCATTGAACATCTCTTCAAACAGATGATGAAGATCATTTGTTCTTGATGATCCACCAGAATTTTCATCTTCAACTTTGAGTCCTGAGCTGATTTGCTCAGAAGTCACCTGAAAAGAATCATCAAATGAAACATTAATACTTTCGAGTATATGCTTGGACTTGAGTACATAGATTCTGTATGCCTTGGAGTTTGATGAATAGCCAACAAATTTGGCTTCATCGGCTTTGGGACTAAATTTCCCTATCTGATCTCTGTCGTTCAGTACAAAGCATCTGCAGCCAAAGACATGGAAGTACTTAATGTTTGGCTTCCTCTGGTGTAGTAAGTGATATGGTGTCTTTGCATGTCTCTTCACGATCAAGGATCGATTTTGGGTGAAGCATGCGGTTGAGATGGCTTCTGCCTAGAAAGAAATAGAGAGCCCTGAAGCAGTGAGCATAGTTCTTGCGGCTTCCACTAGTGTTCTGTTCTTTCGTTCAACAACACCGTTTTGTTGTGGAGTCCTTGCAGCAGAGAAGTTCTGTGATATGCCTTGTGTCGATAGGTAGGCTTCAATGGTTGAATTCTTAAACTCTGTCCCATTGTCACTTCGGATTCTCTGTACCCTTCAGTCATAAAGAACTTGTATTCTCTTGATAAGATTGATTAGTACTTCAGGAACATCTGATTTCTTTCGAACAAATTCAACCCAAGTATATCTAGATAATTCATCTATGAGTACAAGGATGTACTTCTTGCCACCAAGACTCTGCACAGAAATAGGACCACAGAGGTCAACATGAAGCATCTGCAGAGGTCTGGTGCAAGATATGTCGGACTTGTTTTTGTGGGCAGCCCTTTTGAGTTTGCCCATCTCACAAGCTTAGCATAGATGATCCTTCTCAAATCTAATATTTGGTAGACCACTTACAAGTTCTAGTTTCACAAGTTTGTCAAGTGTGTGAAAGTTTAGATGACAAAACCTGTTGTGCCAGAGCCAAGCTTCTTCATTCTTACTTGAGACTAAGCAGAGCTTTTCTTCTCTGTTAGTTGATTTAAAGTCCATGAGGTATAAATCACCTCGTCTTTTGGCTCGCAGAAGCTCTGTGGTTGTATCTTCCTTCAACAGAGAACAGTACTGTCTTTTGAACATTACATCGAGTCCATTGTCACAGAGTTGACTTACACTCAGAAGGTTGTGCTTGAGGCCATCCACATAGGCAACTCTGTTGACATCGATGTCTCTTTTGGCAATGACTCCATAGCCTTTTATTTGTCCCTTTTTGTTATCTCCAAAAGTCACAGATCCTCCTCCATGTTTTTCTTTGTAGGAGGAAAGCAACCCTCTGTCGCCAGTCATGTGTCTTGAGCACCTGGAGTCTAGGTACCAGATAGGCACATGTTGTTTATCCTGTGAACAGATTAGAGAGATTTAGGTACCCATTTCCAAATGGGTCCATTTTTGTTAGGAGACTTTGAAGATGCCTTAACATCTTTGGTTTTGGATTTATCCTCATTTGCAGAGGTACCAGATTGTCTCTTCTCACCCTTTAATTTTGCATTCTTGGACTTGGGGTGAGATATAAGACAGGAGGGCCTCGAGAAATGTTGATTCAAAGAATGCATAAGATCAAAGCATTTACAATAAGGAACATTTGAGGCAAACTTCTTGAAAATTTCATTAAATTTCTCAAAGGAGGGTACAGAGCAAATTTTACTACAACCCATTTTAGATCTGGGGTTCTTTTTACAGAAAGCTTTGTCTAATCTAGGTTGAGTTTTTTCAATAACTTTTCTTGAGTGGCTCTTTGGTTGTACTCTCCCTTGATCTTCTTTCCTTGCTTTCACTGCAACAGAAGCATGAAGTTTATCAATTTTAGGCCATTTATTCTTCTGTTGCCAAGTGAATTTTTCTTGAAAAGATTTTAATGGTCTTGGAGCTCTTGAAGCATGAGGGATCTTGTTCTTTTTAGATTTTTCAAGCTCAAGAGAAGTATTTGCTTGCAAGCACATGTCCAGGAAATCAGTACAGATAGGTACACCTGTGATTTTCCTTTTGGGAAGAACTGTTCTATTAAGAATGCCAGAGGTAAGTTTACTCTTCCCTGGACCACAGGGGTTATCTCAAGTTCCACAGAACTTGTCTCATTGTCGACAGAAGACTCTGATTCTGACTCAGAGTCTGAATCGAGAAAGTCTCTGTGAATGAGATCCTGACCTTCTGTAAGTGCCTTGCTTTGTCCATTGGTGTCCTCTGAAGTATTTAGACTTTTTGAAATACACGGAATGACCATAGGGACATTAAGACAGTTTTGTAGATCTTGTTCAAAGATTTCTCTTATTTCAGAGGTTAAATCAGGATGGTTGAGAAAATGATTTTCATAAGTTTTCTTCAAGTCATTTTCTAAAAACCTTTTGAACAGTTTTTCTTCCCCAGAGGCAGGTACAAACTCTGGTGCTTCAGAGGATAGTTCATTTTCAGGAATCATCATGCACACAAAAGCCATTTGAGTTTGCGTTTCTAGGTGGCCAAATCTGAAGACCCCTATCTGTTTTTGAGACAGATATTTATTTGGTATAGATTTTCCTTTTGATGAAGGTGCAGATGGTAAATCATTGTTTTCAAACCATACATTTGCCATCTGCAGAGGTTTCCTCAGATGTGGTCCTTTAGAGATTTTGCGTCTCTTAAATATGGATAAGAGGTTTGGAAAGCTTGGTTTTAAAAATTGTCCAGGGCAGAAGATGTTTGATAAAGATCTGTTTCTATTGTTTCCTATGTAAGGGTCAATATCCTCGAACCCTAATCCTCTTCTACCTATCTGGGTGTTAACCTTTTCATGAACTTTTTGAGCATCCTGATACCTCTTAATTTGGAGATCTCTGTCAAACAGATCTTGATGAAGGACTTCTCTTTCTTTTTGAAAAAAGTTTTTCAAGGAGATGGCATTTAAACGATCACTCTCACATTTCTTTAGCTCTTTGACCTTTTCTTTCAAGGCTTTGTCGAGATTTGTGGTTTTATCCTTGAAACTCCTTTTTGTTGAAATATGCTCAGAGGTAAGAGTTTATCTTTCAAAGAAGTCAAGCTTTTTCTCAAGATCTGAGCATGTGTTTTTATAAGTTAGAAGGTCATTTTGTATTTCAAGAAGTTTGTTTTCAAAGTCTGAGTTGCAAGAGTTAGAAGTGGATACCTCACTTTCGTTGTCAAAAGAGTGGACTTCTGCCATTCCACAGAAGAGTGCGTTGTTTTCTTCATCAGATGATTATCGGTTACAAGGTTCTCTTGTTCTGCCATTAGGGATTTCTGAGTGTAGTACTCTGCTTTCTTTTTATAGAAGGCAGCGTCCCTTGTGGGTTTCCCTGTGTTGGCAGAGGACCTGCACTCTGCTGCATAGTGGCCTGGTTTCCCGCATTTGAAGCAGCCTTCAGTTTGCTTCGGGAATTTGTCACCAGCTCTGTCGTCTGACTTCTGTCCACTCCTTTCTTCTTGCCTTGGTTCTTCAGACCACTCCTTTCTTTTTGTCTCACCATATCCTCTGCTTCTGTCATCTCTTTCTTTTCTCTCTCTATACTCCGGCTTCTTCTTGAAACTACGATTGAACTGTCGGGTCATTAGTGCAAGTGTTTTGGCCAGAGCAGCCATGTCAGTTTCCTCCTCGGACACTTCTTCACTTTCACTCTGTGCCACAAGTACCTTCTTCTTCTTCTTCTTCTGTGCCTCCTCAGCTGCCTTATCCTTCTTTCCCTTATCTTTCCCTTCTGATGCACTTCCCACAAGAGCCAGAGGACCTCCGACAGAGGTTGATAATTTGGAAATTCTGTTCTCTTGGCTAATCAGTGTTCCAAAGAGATCAGATATGGACCAAACATCAAGATCCAATGTGGCTTGCATGGACATGGTTAGATGAAGCCATTCATCATTCAGGCTCTGTAGAAATCTGACGTTGTTTTCTTCAGAGGTTCTGTAGATGCCATACCTCTTACACTTGTTTATCAAAGAGTTGTATCTGTTGTAAGTGCTTTGAATGGATTCACCCGGTAGAGCTTTGAATGCAAAATACTCATTTATGCATAAGGCTCTGTTGTTCTTGAAGGTTTTGGCACCACCCTCAAGTTGTTTCTCTAGTTCTAACCATAGGTCCTTTGAAGTTTCACATGAGTCAAGAGATTGAAAGATATGATTTGGGATAGCCATTATGATTAGTCTTTTGGCTTTCTTTGCAAGCTCATGTTGTGCCTTTTCTTCTTCACTCAATTCAAGGACAGGTTTGGGGTGTTGATATTCAGGAATTTCAGGAGTATTGGCAGTGGCAGGAACACGAGGAACAGTTGTCATTGGGATGAAAGGAAGATTGTGAATAAATTCAACCAGACAAGGATCCACACCTTCAAGGAAGTGTACCATCTTGATCTTCCACTGAGGATATTCATCCCATAGAAGAGTGGGAGGTTTGGACTGAGATCCAGCACTAAAGTAGTTGACAGTATTTGCCATTTTAGTTTTAGAGAGGAGAACAAGGTATGGCACGAATCAGAAAGAGTATAACAGTAAAGTTTTTTTGAAATGATGAGAATATGAATTAGTAAGAGCAGATGATCAACCAACTAGCTTTGAATCTGTCTTTGAATGAATAACACACTTGTACATGTTACTATACCAAACAGGTTGATATAGCTTCAGAAAAACAGCGTGTGACTATGAATGGAGTTTGGAACGAAGAACAGACTCAAACTACTACCTTGAGTACTAGAAACAAGTATAGAACAGGATCCTTTGATGTTGAAAATCAAAGTTGGCTCTGATACCAATTGTTGATCCCAGTTGTGATGTTCTTTAACTTGATTTAACCTTTTACTACACACAGATTAAATAAATAGAGTGCGGAAGCGTTTAATACGTGTAGAAAATATTGAACATGCAAGTTAGTAAACACACAAGTACTTAATGAACAGGAAGTAAAGTATCACAAGAAAGTTACTCAAAGAACTGTTTCATTGATTACTCAAGAACACCAAGAACACGCACTTGTGTGTGCAAAAATGCTCAAGGATTATATAGACTACTATGTTGTGTGTGATCTCATGTAATGTGTTCTAAGGTGGTGCTCCTTAATATAACAGAAGGATGCACCCCTTAGTACAAGACAGAAACTGACATTCCATAAATTGAATGCCACCTGTAAAGTAAACATCGTGGAACGCCCATTACTTTGATCTTGAGGATCTTCGTACAGCAGGTCTCACGTGCTTGGCACGTGGTCTTGTCTTGAACTCTTAGAAAAGCTTCATTGATCTCTAGAGGTTAACCTTCACAGAGGCTCTGTGAGTGATCACAGAGGCTCTGTGAGTGATCACAGAGGATCTATGATTTGAGTATCAGGTTTGCCTTCTGGTAGATCTTCTGCTGAGTAACCTATGAGCTTTGGTTCCTTCTGTGGTGTACTTGAGTGTTCAGCGGCAGACTTCTGCGATTCCCATACTTAGCCTATTTTTCAATACTTCTATACATGTGAGTGGAGCTAACACACTTCAATCATGCACATTGAGTCTGTGTTTATTTACTGTTGTCTCAATGTACACATGCACATGCACACAAGGAATTTGCTTCTTTGTCATAACGTTCATAGAAATTGCCTTTGTGGTGTTTCGATGATTGAATGGAAGCCCTGGGGGAGTGAACATCATAAAAGCTCCTTTCCAATGTGCATTCATTACACACAGTGACTTAGTGTTACTGACAGGCATTTTAACTGATTCATTTGTTGCTTCAGGTGTTACATTCCTATTTTGTCTAGATTTGAAGAGATCTAGATGTATACATTGTTCGAATTTGCAAAGAATCAGAGGCTCTTGGACAGATCAGAATGGTTAAAGACATTTCTTGGAAGGAGTTTTGATGATGTCGATGTTCTATTCATCAAAAAGGGGGAGAACATAATGTTTGAAGAAATGTCCTAAAGTCAAGAAATGTATAAGAAGTTAAAGATGGGAGAAGTATTCAAGTTACTATTCTTGAAGAACAAAGTTTTGAAGATTGTGCTTATCAAAGAAGGGAGAATGTTCTATGCACAAAAGGCGAGAATGAATTTTCTGAAGGGGAGATTGTACTTCAAAGATTATCCTTATTTCTGAAGATGATTTGGATTAACAAGGATATTACAAGAGAAGATAAAGGTTGATCAAAAGGGGAGTTTATTCAAAATGAAGCTTAAAGAGATAAGATTGAATTGCTAAATCTTTTTAGTAATGATCTTGATCCAAAGGGGGAGATTTTTAGAGCACAGATTGGTTGGATTCAAGATCATAAAGTTTGAAGATAAAAGTACAAGAATTCAAAGCTGGTAAAGTCAACTCTCATGGAAAGTTAAAGTCAATTTGTAATAAAATGTCAAAATCAACTGTATTGGTTTATTTCCTTTGCATTTGTTGATAGGTATAAATAGGCTGATTTATTTTTTTAATAGAAGAGGGTAAGAGATTAAGTTTACATATCAGAGAGATTTGTAGAGAGAGAGAAGGTCGTCTAGAGAGAGAAAGTGAGAAACTGATTTGTATACATTTGGATTTGGAATTGAATCAAACAGGTAGTGATTTAATCTTGTTTGTTTGATTTGTGATTTAGAAGCTTGATTTCAGGGAATAACAAGGGGGTATGATGTTTGGATCTTCATCAATATTAGGAGAGTTGGTATGCTGATGAGTGTTGAGGAGAGTTTCTGTTTCTCTATAATGAGAGAATATCCAAGCATTCAGTTCATCATTGTCAGCGATAGGTTTAGAGTTCGCTGATCTGGATTCGTTGAAGGTGACATGAATTGTTTCTTCTACAGTTTGTCTTCTCTTGTTGAACACTCTATAGGCTTTGGAGATTGAGGAATACCAAGAAAGATTCCATCATCAACTTTTGGATCAAACTTTCCAAGAGCATCTTTGTTGTTTAAAATGAAACACTGACAACCAAATATGTGAAGAAAGTTGATAGAAGATTTTCTTCCATGAAAGAGTTCGTAGGTTGTCTTACTGAAATGTTTTACTATCAGTGACCTGTTTTGAGTAAAACAAGCAGTGTTGATAGCTTCTGCCCAAAACTGAGTTTGGAAGATGAGAATCGCCGAGCATTGATCTTGCAGCTTCAATGATCGTTTGATTTCTTCTTTCAGCGACACCATTTTCCTGAGGAGTTCTTACAGAAGAGAAATTGTGAGAGATTCCTTTACTCTCAAAGAAATTTTTCAGAGAACTATTTTTGAATTCCGTTCCATGGTCACTTATTATTGAGCGAATAGTTAGATTATTCAGCACTTCCATCTTTTTAACAAAAGATATCAGTTCTTCCGGAGTGTCACATTTACAACGAAGAAAAATTACCCAGGTGTAGTTAGAATATTCATCTACAAAGACAAGTGTCTATTTCTTTCCAACTATAAATTGAATATTGACAGGGCCAAATAAATCCATATGCAAGAGTTGAAGAGGACTTGTTACCGAAGAAACCTGTTTTGATTTGAAACTAGCTTTAGTCTGATTTCCCTTTTCACATGCTGAACAAAGAGATTCTTTGGCATATGAGTGCTGAGGAAGACCGGAGACTAGTTCCTTTGAGGAGAGAGAATTCAGTGTCTTGAAGTTAAGATGAGATAGTGTTATCCTAGATAACAATGTGTAAATCAAGATAAGAACCAATTTCAATTAATAATCACTTTGTATTCAACCTCTGGATTCAATTACAAACGCTCTCAAAATTTCTCTCTCTACAAAGAACTCGTATGATGCTATTACAGATCTCACACGTGCACAACATCATATAAAACCTATTTATACAAAAGACTAAAACACGCACATACTACTAAAACGCGCAAACTACAAAACACACAAACAACTAGCTTTGACTTTGACTTTTATTACAAAAGATTTGACTTTCACTTTGAGAGTTGACTTTGAGCATTTGACTTGGCTTGACTTTGATCTTCAATCTTTATGATCTTGTATCCAACAAATCTGTGCACTAACATTCTCCCCCTTTGGATCAAGATCATCTCTAAAAGATTTTGCAATTCAATCTTCCCTCTTTAAGCTCAATTTGTACAATCTCCCCTTTATTTGATAAAAACTATCTTCAAAACTTTCAACAATCTTTCCAAAGTCTGTTCTTCAAGAGTAGTAGCATTCTCCCCAAAGGTTGGTATAAACCTCTTTCAGACACTGGAAATTATCTTCAGTTTTAGCTCGATTTGCTTCAGCAAACTTATCTTCAAAGAAGATTTCAGTAAACTCTATTCGTCTTCAGAATTTTTTGAATTTGCTCTTTCAACTTCTAACAATCTTTCTCAAAATAAACTGTCTTGACTTGATTTTCTTCTTTCACTTCACAGATTTCTTGATCCTTTCTCCCATATTTATTTATTGATTCAAACTTTTCTTGAATTTCTTCTCCCCATTTTTGATGAAAGAAGTAATGAAATCATCAAAACATTACAAGAAATATCTTTTGATCTGATCTGACCATTGATTTTTCATACTGAGGGTCTGATTATCTATCGATCCAAAGAGATATTCATCCGAATCTTTGCAAATTTAGACAAATTATGAGTGTAACATCTGAATCAACAAATGAATCAGTTATAATGCATGTCAGTAACATAAAGTCACTATGTGTAACGAATACACATTAGAAAGGATCTTTTTGATGTTCACTCCCCCGGGTCTTCCATTCAATCATCGAAACACCACAAAGTAATTTCTATGAACATTATAACAAGAAAACATATTCCTTGTGTGCTCGTGCATGTGTTTGAAAGAATTAAGCACAGATGATTGCTTTTTATAGGCTTAAAATTGTGTAAACCAATGAGACAACAACAGTTAAACACAGACTCAATTGTGCATGCTCGAAGTGCGAAAGTGGGGCAGACTTCCTTCTTTTTCAATATCCAAATTTTCCAAATGAAAACCAGATAGCATATGTGTCGCGTCCCCTTGAAAAATATGAAACATTTTCTTTTTTAGAAGAAAATGAGTAGCTGGTGGAGTTTTAATCAAGAGTTGGCATGGGCTAGTTGCTTGTTTCAATAATGTTCACGAAGAATTGTGAAACACTAGCAATGTGGTTGTCCGGCTCAGAAAAAGTTGGTGCAGAGTTTGATATTCTTTTACTCTGTTCTCTCACCCTCTTTCTTTTTAAACATTGAGCTTACATCTAACCAAACTCTCCTTTCCATATTACCTCATCACTCAACCCACACTCAATATTTGACTCCTCACACATTCGATCACTTAAGGATTTACTTATTGGGTAGGAAACACTGGTTAACGTGAATCCATAGAAGTTTCAATTAAGTCCTCACAATAAACCCGTGTTTTCCTAAAAAAGCATGTTGCTCAAAACTATTTAACTTTGCAGTTAAGGCATAAAATATACAAGTCAGATGTCTATATGCTCAATAAGATAATCATGAAGATTTGAGTATTTTAAACATTGAAGTGTTTTCTAACAAGCATATTGAAAGAATGAAATGAATACAAGAGACTTGTTTGAAAATCTGACATTGTATGAAATGAATCAAATATGAAATGATATAGCAATCAAAGGTTTTGGTCACGAATAATAGATAATGTCTATACGAATCAAAATATAGACACTCTTGAAGGAACGTTTTGAAATGAAATCAACGCTCAAGTTTCTTTGAAGTTCAAGCGAGGTGTCTTACCATCGAAAAATAATTCAGTTTGAGACATGGTAAGAACTTTTTCAACAAAATGTCAAACCGGTGTGTGTGAATACTTGAAAGTATATAGAAAAGAGAATGAGCAAGTATATATATCTTTGGAAACACACAGTTTGTTAAGCATTTCAGCATAAGTAAAATGAAAACATTTAAAATCACACTTCTATATTCATGAAATCGTTTTAAGAATCAGAAATGGTTTGAACATTTAAGAACATATTTTCATATCTGAAAGTCGTCCTTCTTTCAGACATGGATGAGATCAAGATTAGAAACAAACATTTCTGCTCAGTCTTAAATCTCATCAAGTCAGCTCTAAGTCATATATGATATGATCATTTAAGCTTCTTCTCATTTCTGCAAAAGTCACAAATCTTGTCAAAGTGGAAATCTTTATTCACAAAAACTTTATTGAAAAGAAAAATGACATAAAGCAATAAAACCTTGAATATACGAGTTCTTATCTGAAGTAATCAGAAGTCATATTCAGTACTCCTTATTCTTACTCTTATTCCCCCTGCATTTATGCATCAGAAAATTTTATAAGTGAAAAACATGTAAACTCCCCCTCAATTGGATGTAGATCTTCTTTTCATCTTCTCTCACTCCCCCTGAGATCATGAACATACCTTAAGTGCAGATATCTTTTCAGATTAAAAATAAAGAAATGAATAAAAAAAAGAATAACAAAAACTTTAGTAGGTAATCACCGATTATGTCTTAAGATTTAACATACCAAGTTTAGAGACGAGAAAATTAAATCTCTTTTTGTCTAAAGGCTTGGTAAATAGATCTGCAAGCTGATAATCAGTGTTTACAAAATAAAGTTCTATTGTACCTTTTTCCAAATTATCTTTGATTAAATGATATCGTACGTCTATGTGTTTGATCTTTGTATGTTGTACAAGATTCACTGATATTGCAATGACGCTTTTAGAATCACAGTGTATCGGGATCTTGTCAAATTTGAAGACATAATCTCGTAGTTGTGTTCTCATCCACAAGACTTGAGAGCAGCATCTTGCAGCAGCAACATACTCTGCCTCAGCCGTTGACGTGGAAACACAAAGTTGTTTCTTTGACGCCCAACTTACGAGTTTATCGCCTAGAAACTGTATATGACCTGATGTAATTTTTCTATCCAACATACAACCTGCATGATTTGCATCTCAGTGGGCTGTCAGTTCAAAACTAATATCTTTAGGATACCATACACCAAGATCTGCAGTGCCCTTTAGATATCTAAAGATCCTTTTGACCGCAGACATATGGGATTCTTTGGGATTAGCGTGATATCGAGCACATAAATATGTAGAGAACATAATATCTGGCCTACTAGAAGTTAAATAAATCAAAAAACCAATCATCCTTGCCGATCTTAGTTCCTGGTGTCATCGGGGTTCCAATTGTTATACAATTTTCCATTTTAAATTTTCTAAGAATATCAAAAATGTACTTTGATTGATTTATGAAAATCCCCGTTGAAAATTGCTTGACTTGTAATCCGAGAAAGAAATTCATCTCTCCCATCATACGCATCTGAAATCTTGACACCATGAGGTTTGAAAAATTCTTATAGTATTTAGGATTTGTTGAGCCAAATATGATGTCATCCACATATATCTGAATAAGAATGATATCGGCTTTTTCCTTTTTAAAAAACAAAGTAGTATCGATTTTACCTTTCATGAATCCCGACTTGACCAAAAACTTTGATAATACTTCATACTAGGCTCGAGGCGCTTGTTTTAGACCATAAAGTGCTTTATCTAGGATGTAGACGTGTTCTGGTTTCTCTATATTGATAAAGCCTTCAGGATGTGAGACATAGACTTCATCCTTTAATATGCCATTAAGAAAGGCTGTCTTCACGTCCATTTGATGGACGGTGAAGTTTTTATGGGCAACATACGCAAGAAACATTCTAATCGCTTCGATGCGTGCCACTGGAGCGTAAGTCTCATCATAATCAAATCCTTCCTCTTGCCTTTAGCATTTCGCAACAAGTCGTGCTTTGTTTCTGATTACGATACCATCTTCGTCCTTTTTGTTCTTGAATACCCATTTTGTGCTGATGATTGATTTACCTTTCGGCCTTGGCACAAGTCTCCAGACTTTTAAAGCTTCGAACTGATTCAACTCCTCTTGCAATGCAGTTACCCAATCCGAGTCAGCTAGAGATTTTGATATGCGAGTAGGCTCAATCTTGCTCAGGAATGAGTCATGCAAACACATATTCAAAGTAGCAGACCTAGTTTGCACCGGTATAGTTGGATCTCCAATGATTTGGATTATAGGGTGCTCTTTGGTCCACTTATGTTCGTGAGGGAGTGGATTCGATGTAGATTGATCATGATTCTCATCTAGATATCCATTGTCTTCTTCTGGTTCAGGGAGTGGTTCAATTGAAGTATTTGGTGCAGAAGTTTCAGTTGGGAAAGCTATTTCTGGCTGTTGAGTAGATGTCACAGTACAACCAACTGAATCAGCTACTTCTGTCTCAACATTTTCAGATACATCTTCAACTGAAGGAGTAGTTGTTTGAATCTGAGCTTCTTGCTAAACAGGGGGAACTAGTTCAGTAGATACATCTGAAGTAGTTGGATGATTAGTCATTGAATCTTCTGACCTGTCAACCACAATAGATTTAGGAAGTTTAGATCTAAGAAACTCATCAAAAAAGAATTCAAACAATAAATCCAATTCTGATAAATTAAATGTAGATGTAGAAGCTTTATCAGAATCAGTCGAGTTAATCAAAGGCGTTGTCATAAAGGAAACAGAAGGACAAAGCTTCAGATACCTCATCCCAAGGCAAGCAGAAGGAAATCGCTGTCCAGGGAAACCTGAAACTCCTATCACCTTATGAGGGGGAGCTATCTTCTCAAGTATGTCTCTCCATAGTACCTCTATCCTTCTTTTCCTACCATCCACCCTGTCTTTCTAGCCTTTATCTCTCTCTTCCTCAAAAACATACACTAACTCCTTTTCTTTTTGCTCAGACAGTTCTGTCCCCTACATAAAGGAACTTCTCTTCAAATAATCCTAGCTCAAATAGCTGAAGAATCAATAATCCCAATCTCTGTCAATGAAGAAGAAGAAGAGGATGAATCCTTGAGTCTTCCAAGAAAGCCCTCTCGACCTCTTCAAAGGTTAGAGGATGAAATACAAAGACGAGCATAGATGATCTCCAACCTGGAGAGTTTACGGCTAAAGATCCCTCCTCAATCCTCAACTAAAGAGTTTGCCTTCCTTTCCAAAGCTGAAATTGAAGAATCTGTCAGAGCTGAAAAGTTAATTTCTTAATGCCAAAAAGACGTTGATCTAGCTCTTGACGTACATTCATCTCTATTCAATGATGAGAAGATGAAAAAGAATCCAGTAAAAGTTCAAGCTGCTCTTTTGAAAGAGATAGAGGAGGAAAAATCTAAAATAAAAGAAATCAGCGATGCCAGTCTAGCTTGGTGCAAGAAAAAGCTCGACCATCGATCTGATCCAATGAAGATCACTGCCGTGACAATCTCAGGAAGGAAAAAGAAGGACCGAGCCTCAGTCACCATGGAGATATTCAGAGAAGATGGAAGTGCAAAAGCAATGTTCTTATCAAAACTGGAACACTTTAGCTATTCAGAATGGTTAGAGTTCAGAGAAGCTCTAAAGAAATCAAGATCAACGTACAAAGACCATGTTGAAAACCTTCTTGAAGCTCTCATCAACAGGGTCGCTGACAAAACAAATGTGTCCTCAGCTCCTCCATATCAGCCAAGACCAGTTAAAAGAAAACATGCCTCTTCTTCTGAAAATGATGCAGTTATCAGAAATGAAACCTCCATCAAATTCTCCAGGGATGCACTATTCGGGTCTCCTCCTGATCTCTCAGCTCTAGATCTATCACTGCCTCTTGGTGGACCATATTTACCAGGGCAAGTGATAAAGAAGCCTTATGAAATCTTCATCAGATATGATGAGGAACAACTTAGGTTTCAGAGAGTCTCTGAGATCCCTCTCTGCCCTATAAGCCATCTACAAGATCTTCTATGCTTGTGGTGTGGATACTCTTTATGAACAGATCCCATCCAAACTTTTATTCAACAAGAAGCCGCTGATCGAAGAAGGAAAGGAGAAAAGATACCAGATTATATGATCTCTCCAGAGACCTCCTGAAAACATAGCTGATAGATTCTCTTCTACCTCTTGTAATCTATTAGTTAGTCTTACATTAGTATAGGACTTCTCTTGTACTTACAATTTTCATGTTCTACTTTGTAACATCATTTTACAATTTAATGAAAATTTCAGTGCAGTACTTAAACTCATCAGTACTGTAAAAGATCACTCAAAATAGTAATTGGGACATGTATGTTACATGTCCTGACTCTCCTTATATTTTGACTTAAAGTAATTTTCTTCATAGTTACTTTGTCATCATCAAATAGGGGGAGAATGTTGATCCAAACTCTCTCAGTGATTTGATAATGACTCGTTGTTATACTTAGTGAAAATTACGTTTAACATCTGTATGTATTAGTGTTTCTCTATCAACGATTAAGTACTGAGTATATTCAGTATCACTGATGATCTCTCTTGTAACAGTTAGACGTAATCCCTGAAGACAAGTTTCGCGACAAAGATGCTAATCACTTAGTCGAAGACAAAACTGTTGAACAAAGGACAAGTCTACTCATGATCTGATGTGGATATCAGTGAAACCAAGACAACCTACACACGAATAAACCTGAAGAAAAGCTTCAGCTATCACTGAACCTCCTTCTATCTCTGAGAAGGAAGAGATATTCAACAATTGAAGATCACATAGCTTATGCTCCAAGTTTCTTTAGTCTTACATTTGCACACATAGCACAAATGTCATATGAGACAAACGTCTGCGACAGATCGTACAACAACTCTGAATTCTACACTATTCACCATACGCCCAAAAGCATGTCTCCAAAAGTCAGTCGCATGCAACCAAACATCGAAGGACACGTGTAATGTACCCTGGCATGCATTTAATGCATACGATATAAATAGAAAGATGAAGACTCTATCTGAGTGTTGCCTTATATGTCTCTATTCATATAGAAATCCTTGTTTTCTATATTCTCTCAATCTTTATTCTCTAAATTCTTGTGCAACAATATGTGTGATTCTTAAGTTTGTTTTGATTAGGTTTTACTTAATCTTATTCCGCAGCAAACTTGTGAATTGTAATTTGATTTATCAATAAACAATTTATTAAACCATTAAATTTTGTGTTTGTATTCAACCCCCCCCCCCTTCTACAAACTTGTTAAGCACCTTCGGGACCAACAATATCCTCTTTCCTTTGCTCCACCGATTGTGGGTTCAGCTCAGGTTCAATTACTTTTTGCGGTGTGGTGATCACGGCTTCCCCTTCCAATCCTTTCCCCTTATCCTTTGAATTTTCCATCTGAGCTCCATCTAGTTCCCCCATAGCCTTTTGGACACCCTCATGCATGGCTTGGGCCGAAGCCTTATTAGCCGCATGCATAGCTTGAGCTGGAGCCAAGGGACCCTCCTTTAAAGTCTATTGCTTTTTTTTGTTTCTGTCTCCATTACTTTTTTTCAACTTTTGTGAATCCCTCCAAATCCACCGTCGGTTGTTTACCTTGAATTTTTTGAGACACTTCTGCCTTCACGCATGCACTTATCTTGTGATCGAACACTAGGCAATGAGAGCATTGCACCATCTCCCATAGGTATTCAACCGCAATCTTGACTTTCACGTCCTCTCCTCCATGTAAACTTGGAACTATTAATATTACTTAATATATTAAACTATTAATCTTATATATAATTATAAAAGTTGAATAAAATAGTAATATTTGATTTTATTGGCCTCCAAATATAGAGGTCTACTTTATTGACCTCCATTTTTTAGTGTTTTAGTGTTTGGGTTGGAGATGAAAAAATCACCATTTTTGTGTTTTTAGTGTTTTTTGTTGTTGGGTTGGAGATGGTTTTATGTTAACATACATAATCGCATATATACAAAATACATCGAAAAATGTGTTCCTCTTTTTACAGAGTACACCGTTATAATCGTCTCGTCAACATCTTAAATCCAAAAATATTCAATATTTGACTCATTTTAAAACTATTGATGAGACGATTATGTAAAAAAAGAAATGTATTTTTTTTTATTATTTTAGTTAATATACGATTATGTATGTGAATATAATAAGGTGTAAAATAAAAAATGAAAAAGTAGGAGATATATAGTAAGTTAAATAATCAATTGTAAGTGTGTAAAGTGTAAATATTAAATGTTAAGATATAAAGAGATAGGGGGTGGTGGGCCATTTAGCGCATCTCCCCCTCCCTCTGCCCGAACCCACTCCAAGTGTCCCATCATCGCCAACTTTTTGTCATTTTAAGTCAGATTTTTATTATTTGGTGGGTATTTTGCATTTCTTCTTGAAAAAAGAGGATTTGGTGGCTATTTTTGTAAACGATGCATTTTGAGGCTATTTTGTAGTTCTTTTCTTATAAAAGGCTATTTAAGTTAAGAACTCATCATTTTACCCCCTAAACCAACCCATAGATTAGCCCCAGTGTGTGAGTGAGTAAAGATCGGGAGATTAAGCCTAATTGTTTGTGGATGAGTAAAGATCGGGAGATTAAGCCTAATTGTTTGTGGATACTTTTCTTATCGTAGCAATCAACTCCACTATTCACTCTTTGTTGCAATGTTTCATCTAGTAATCTTTTACAAAATGGCATATGTTATTTTACTTTGATTAGTTAGACTTAAAACTAAGGGGTTGTTTGTTTACCTCTTAATGTTTCTATTAAGAGGCAACCTGTGAATCGTTAAGAGGTGAATCATGTTTGGCAGAAAAAAAAGGTTGTCTCTTAATGGTTCTAAAACCCTCTGAATCATTTTGTATCCTGGGTCTCCCTTAACCATTAAGTGCCCTAATTTCATTCTGAACAATTACCAAACAACCATATTTCATATTGCACTATATCATAAGAGCCTCTTAATCATTCTGACCCCTTAATCATTCTACACCAAACCATTCAACAACTGCCAAACAGCCCCTAAGACAACGTAAAGTTAAGACTTTGAGTGTTCTAGATGGCTATAAAGCTGGAACAACCTTTATAGGTTGCAAACTATATGGAAAAAGTTAAGATCTGACCATTCTTGGATTTGTGTTCATTAGAATACTGCCATGCAGGTCTAATCTAAACTTCGAAAGAAGGTCGTTCGATCCAATAGTGGGTGTTGAGAACTATTGTTCAACAACTTTTTGTGTTGTTGTAGCAAGGTTCTGCTGCACTTTTGTCGTTGAATTCTCAAATTCACCCATGCTTTTTTTAATCATTGTCATTTCTCAGTAGATTGTTAACTCAAACCAAACTCATTTCATCGAATTTGCCATCGGAAATCTTGTTTTAAGATTGGCTTGTTGGAAATTCTCATTTACATTGTCCATGCGGATCTATAACTCGGTATTCTTATCGTTATTACTTGTTTTAAATGATATATGATGAGTGTGTATATTTGCATATTCTTCCATTTGGTATTGTCTTACCAACAAGTGGACACACTTGTCAACACCAGTTCATTCAAACTCATCTACTGATTAGTTATCCTGTGATCATTTGTCGTTAGATGTTCAAGATTATAGTAAGTGGTTGAATGTTATCAATTGTTCTTGTAAAATCGGTTAATGCAATGGACACAGTGTAAATTAGCCTAATATTAATTACATGTTATATCAATATTTTTCCATCTACAAATCTTCTTTCTAAGTAGGGTTCAACATAAATACATTTTGACTACACTTTCTTACTTTTCTACCCAATGTTGTATTAACCACTCCCAAAATCTTTCATCTTAAAGATTAAGGAAAAGTACTCTTTAGTTTTGAGTTCATATAAGTTGATAAGTGTTAACAATCAACAAACCAGCAATATAGAAGTAGATTATCACCTTATAGTGTTATGTGGACTTATATAAAGACACATATCACTATTATCTTTAAATCCAAACGACATGATAGCCTTGTTAAACCATTTGTGTTTCAATAATATTTACCTAATTTCTCATGGCTTAAACTTTAAGAACCACAACACTTTTAGCCACATCTTTTTAATCATTATGTAGGTCAAAACTATGATAATATTACCAAAGGAAATGAATTACTTCCTTCGTTCATAATAAGTGTCCACATATCTATTTATGTTTGTCCCAAAATATGTGTTCATTTTCAAAAAGTAGATAACTAAATTATCACATTTATCCTTAATTAATGCACAAATATATAAGAGTTGTGAAGAGTGTGAAAAAATAAATAAGGGTAAAAATTTCATTCGGTAACAAAAATGGGTAATAATTATGTATGTCTAAAACTATGTGTCAAGTCAATTGTAGACACTTATTTTGTGACCGAAGGATTACATTTATGGT